>BFEA01000536.1:179563-190243 GCA_003427395.1 Chara braunii | reverse complement strand
TCTTCTTCTCCTGTCTTCTTCTTCTTCTTCTTCTTCTTCTTCTTCTTCTTCTCCTGTCTTCTTCTTCTTCTTCTTCTTCTTCTTCTTCTTCTTCTTCTTCTTCTTCTTCTTCTTCTCCTCCTCCTCCTCCTCCTCCTCCTCCTCCTCCTTGCTCTTTTTCCTCTCTTTTTTTTTCCTTTCTGTTTTGGTCTTCCTTCTCATCGTCTCTCCAGTTTCACATTCTTTTTATTTTGAGTTACGGGTCGAGGTTCTCGACTGTACTGAACACTCCAGAGTAGCACATATTCAACAAGTGCCCTAGAATTTTGAAATGAAAAACATCAAATGGCCATTTCGCATAGACAAGGCAAATTGAGGTGAACAAAATTGACAAATCAACTTATGCTTCTCTGCCCATTTGCCTGACGACTGCTCTTTAGCCCGCCATCTTTTGACTTCCTCCGCCGTTGCACTCTTCTTCTCCCCTTTACTGCCGAAACACAAATCGCCTACTCAAAGTTCCAAGACAAATAATCTGAAGCGTCTCGTCCAAATCATGTCTTATTCAAAATCGTTGGATTACCATCCTAACATCTGAAAATCGTCTATCGGAGTCATTCGCCGTATCCATAGCTAATCTGCGAATAGAATCATCCAAATCAACCAACACATTCTCAGCTGTACTTCCCCCCCTTCCGGCTACCAAAGAATCATCTTTCCTGTAATCTGGCTGTACGATCCTAGGGCGTCGCGCAGCTCAAATCCACTGTGGACCACCCTTCTTCCCTCCACACTCTTCTTTCTTCTCCTCCATACTCACAAAACCTCAGGTGTCCATTTTACTCCCAGTTCAGCTCCGGACCAAATTCCCCCGAACAACAAAACCGCGCAAGACATTCTCGACTGTTCTTCTTCGCTCGCTTTTCCCTCTCGACTGTTCTTCTTCGCTCGCTTTTCCCTCCGTCAAACCAGCTTCCAGACCAGCTTTCAAACCAGTCGTTGAACCAGCTGTCAAACCAGGTTCCAGACCCTTTGTCTGCTCTTAAACCAGCTGTCAAACCAGCTGCCAAACCAGTTCCCAGACCATTAGTCAGCTGCCGAACCAGCTGTCAAACCAGCTGTCAATTTGTCAAACCAGCTGTCAATTTGTCAAACCAGCTATCAAACCAGCTATCAAACCAGCTATCAAACCAGCTATCAAACCAGCTATCAAACCAGCTATCAAACCAGCTGTAGAACCAGTTTCCAGCCCATTTGTCAGCTGTCAAACCGGCTGTTAAACCAGTGGTCAAACCAGCTATCAAACCAGCTTCCAAACCAGTGGTTGAACCAGCTGTCAAACCAGCTTCCAGACCATTTGTCTGCTCTTACACCAGCTGTCAAACCAGCTGCCAAACCAGTTTCCAGACCATTTGTCAGCTGCCAAACCAGTTGTCAAACCAGCTATCAAACCAGCTATCAAACCAGCTATCAAACCAGCTGCCAAACCAGCTATCAAACCAGCTATCAAACCAGCTATCAAACCAGCTATCAAACCAGCTGTCGAACCAGCTGTCAAACCAGCTGTAGAACCAGTTTCCAGACCATTTGTCAGCTGTCAAACCGGCGGTTGAACCAGCTGTTAAACCAGTGGTCGGACCACCGTCCAAACCAGCTTCCATAAACCATTCGTGAGCTGTTAAAACACAACCCCCTCCTGTTCATCGGTCCAGTGCGCCATTGTGTGCCATATATATATATATACTTCCAATCACCTCACCTCAATGTCTGTCCGCATCTTAACTCCGCATCCTTGAGTTACCACTCTACAACTCAGCAGCAGTGCACTTGATGCTATCAATCCTCCCTCCTACTACTACTTCTCCACTCCCCCTTGAGATTCAGATCCCACACCTTCATCACTGAACAGTATCATCCCTTACCTTTTCCGTCTTGCTTCCCTCTCTCTATCAACTCAAGGGTAAAAAAACAAACCACAAGGGTAAAAAACCACCCGGGCGGGCGCCCTCTTCCCCAGCGGAACACTCTTTGTTTGACAAAGTAAACACAAACTAGAGGTTCAAAATGTCAGACTGAACTTTGCTGCCGCACCAGCATCACGCAGACGGAGATGCATCTGGACCTTTCTGCCCGATGCCCAAGAAAAATGCAACAAACTTCACACTAACTGTGCTACATAAAACAGTTAAAACTTAAAACTTGATAAAAGTATTAAAAGCAATACGCAAGTGTAACTCGAAAACGACGAAAAGATAACTCCAAGTTGAACCCGGATATCTCAAGCAAGACATCCAAAAATGCATGTATGAAAGGATGACAGAAAACGACGAAAAGATAATTCCAACCCGGTTCTCGCACCATGTTAGTCGGTCGAGGGAGTGCCCGGAGTGTGTATTTCAGGAGGGCCATTTTGAAAAGTGCAAACAGGCAGGGTGATGCCACACTGCAGAACAGAAGGGCCTCCTGCTACGTGCAGTCCGCCACAAACTCCTTACCCTACGAACAGAGCTGTGTAGTGAATCCCTCCACTTTTCTTTCCCCCCCAACTCACACTCTGCAATCCAAAAGACCATCGCGATCGGCCGACTGCAAAATTATATCAGTTCAAAAAAAAAAAAAAGAGAAAAAAAAAAGTTGAAAAAAAAAAAGTTGAACGGCCACCCCTGTCGACCCAACCAGGCAAATGCATTGCTGTCTAAGCAGGACTTCTTACCTTTGTACCGTGACTACTGTCATTTCCTGATCAGTTGTATGTCTGCTGTGTTCCAAGGTACCCACTTCAACAACTCACTTGTCCGATACGGAATCCGTCCGATACAGAATCGCATGCAAAGGTACAAGAGAATCAAACGCTGCACTTCAGAGCACTGCAGCAATTACTACTGCATATTGCAATTCGTCTTCTAGCACCTTCTCGTGAATTGCAGCTCTCATGGATCTTCTCCACTGACAAAGGGATTGCATTGCTTCCAGGGATGCTGCTGATACCCCCCGCTCCCTCACACACACACACACACACACACACACACACACACACACACACACACACTTCCTGTTGCACAAGCAACAGCTACGACTGATTGGCAGCTGACATAAATATCATATGTCGGCGCAGCTTTGGAGCAGTCAGATGTCTGTAGCATCAATCGCACATCGCAATTCTCTTCCAATCTTGCAGCCTGTGCTTGTAAAGCATACCAGAGGGTGATAGAGTGCACCCCCCCCCCCCCCCCCCCCCTCCCCCCTCCCCCCCCCCCCCCCCCCCCCCCCCCCCCCCCCCCCCCCCCCCCCCCCCCCCCCCCCCGTTCTCTCACCCATTCTCTCTCTCTGTGACTCTCTCCCTCAATTCTCTTCCAATCTTGTCTCTCGTGCTTGTAAAGCATACCAGAGGGTGATAGACTCTCCCCCCCCCCCCCCCACCCTCCTCCCTCCTCCCTCCCACCCCCACACCCCCCTCTCTTGGAGTCCTTGACCCATGCACCTGAAGCTTGCATGCAATATATTTACCCACCAACGACAGCAGCAGGCAGTACCATCTGCAGGCATACTCACACTGCAACCTTTTTCGATGCATCTGACCACAATCAAGGTACGCGCCAGGCGTATCTGATCATAATTGCATGCACAGATCGGTCGAAAAAGTTGTGAGTACACCCGCAGAATGACGGTCAGACTTCCAGAATGTCAGTCTTCCTGACAGTCAGACCTGCTCACGAAGACCTAGACAGTGTCCGCCGAGACCCGACCCTACGCCAACTGTAAGAGCGATAAGCTTAATTAAACCACCAGTACGCTTCCTAAAGCCGTGCCCGTATACAAGCCATGATTTTAGGAAACGTACCGGCCACTACAGGAGCGACCAAAGTCATCCAACTGGAAACTTTTCTACTCTATTTTTTTTCCCGCGGCCGATAGCTGGGCCAAGCACTGGTGCTTTAATGATCAATGCAGGGGGCAGTAGGTCAAAATACACGCTGAAAACACTCGCGAGTGCCCAAGTCGGTGAGACAGTTACATCCAGCGTGTCCCGCGCTTCGACACGCAAGCGTAGGATCTGCTGCTCCTCAGGGTTCTTCCCTCTCCATCGTCTACTCCAAGGAGCCGATCCCTTCCGCAACACATTTGCCCCGAACCTCCCGCAAAGGTAGACCCCTGCAACCTCCCTTGTTCAAGTTATTTGCTCCTTTTTTTTTTACCCTCTCTTTTGAAAAGGGCCATCAGAATAAGTGTTTGCCAGTCGGAGTGACAACATTGGACAGCCGTGAAGCATCATCTCCGCCGAACTCCACTTTCGGAGAGCCGTTAAGCATCTCCGTCGAACTCCACTTTTACGACACGCCATTCCCTCACTCAGAACATCTTGGTGTTGACAAATGCGATTTCCCAGACCCCACCGTTCGCAACAAAAAGGTTGATTTCTTTGTGAAACATGTGAAATCCAAGGTCGTATAAAGTATTTATCCATCCGGAAAAGAAGGTCCACTCAGGATTAGGTCCGAGGGGCACATTGTAAAAGCCGGTCTGAATCCATTCGGTAAGAATGGAGAAGTGCACCTCGACTAGGAACATGTGAACCTGTGTCCACAAATCGGCATCCGCCTTGAAGTCGATAAAGAGTTCAGATCCCTCCACATCCATCTTAATGATTTGTGGGACGCCTGAACCGGTGTTCTCCACGATCCAACGAAGGTTACCCCCTGTGAAATTCGGAAAGACTTTGTGAAGAAAAGTTGTGGCAAGTACATTGCTAGGCTCGTAAAACGCCCAGGGGTGGTATTGCGTCCTTCGGGGCAACGCACTTATGCTCATCGTGTTGGCGACCGTATTGAGTGTGCTGGTAGCATCAGTCTCGGAATGGACGACCTTCATAAAGTCAACGACGTGAGGGGTAGGATCGTAAATATGGACGCTGCACTGCGTGAGGCGGGCCACGTCACGCTCCCAGCGGAGGTCGCTAAACGATCCGAACGAATAGATAACACAGCTCGGGTCCGTATAGTCGCGTACCCGACACATCCACTTCCCTCCATCTCCATACGGTCCCACCCTCTCCTCGAAGGGGCAATGATAAAGCGGTTCCCACGTCTCCATAACATGTGGCTGCCGGAACGCAAGAGCGCCTGCAGGGTTGCGTGGGTCCCCCTGCATTAGAAATTGTTGCCGTTGTACATTGTCGTTGCGGATCGCAGACGCCGTTTCAAGTTGACTGTAAACAGATGTGTGGTCATCGCGACCCGGTTGAGGAACGGGGCTCTTCGGTACACAGATAAAGTCCAAAGGGTCCTTTGGAAAATGTGGAGCTGGCCGCGGTGGGTAGAGCGAAGAGGAAGAACTCTGAAAACTTCCACGCATCGTAAACCAATCAAACATGAACCAGGCAAACCCCGTATACGTCACCAGCACGAGTGAGGGCAATGCCCACGATCGTGGTCTTGAACCGATATGCAGATTCATCTTTTCACACACGAGTTACCACGCCTGCAGACGGTCGAAAACCCGGACGATACCCCGAACGTATGCAGATCCCAGAAGAACCCAAACTGTTTAAAACCCCCCCCCCCCCCCCCCCACCTCCCCCTCCCCCTACAAATCGGCTTGCAGTCCCTCAAGAAACAAATACATACATCTCTTTCAGAAACATCTGATCACTAACTCCAGAGGGGAAGCGGTAAAAAACCCAATGCCAGTGGTGACCTCAAGGCAAACAACTGCAAAGACTCTGGCCATCAGACACAACAGAGCCTAAGTCCTTCGCGCAGCGTTTCCAAAATAACACACCGAGAACTATCACTCTCTTCACTATCCGTTGGGAAAATTGTTTGGCTGTCGTTCACAACCCACCGCACAGTCTTCAATATCAAACCAGCAGCAGCACCCCTTCTTTTCCTTAAGGGTGGGATCTTATTCACCGCTCCGTCTTTTTGCAATTCCGGAAAGACCCCAGAGCATACTTCTCACAACAAGCCAAGACCTTCCATTTCCCGGGACATCCAGACCGTCCTCAAGACAAGGACAAAGAACACGCGATGCCCCGGCTTGCATAAGACAGGACAGAGGCAGCAATCCTGTCGTGCCTGCAGCAAAGAAAGAGAAATCCGAGGACAGCGACAGCAACAAGTCAAGTCAAGCCAGTGATGAGTGCATCGGTGCACAACACCGACAACATCAGGGGCGACTTTCAGAAATACTCTTGCAAGGTTCAACGTACCTACCTCCCTTGTTGCCTGTCAGAATGCCGACCTACGCTCTTCAGCCGAATAGAATGCCCGTTCAGTCTAGCTGCATTTCGCACAACTTCCAGTCTAGATATACAGGGGTAATGACCAGGTATTATTCTATTCGGCTGAAGACAGTAGCTGTAGATTTTCTGCCTCAAGTTGATAGAGAGATCAATGCCATGTCTTTCACTGTCGGAATGTACGTTTCGACAGAGATCGCATTATTATTTCAGATGTGTGCCAGGCGTCTGGTCAGTTCCTGTTAACTGATCTGTCAGAATTTGTACGGGACCTGGTCTGTACATTGCCGCTATCTTAATAGTCTGTTGAATAGGATAACATTAAATTTTCAAGATGGAAAATCCAAACGTCACCACAGGCCTAGCTCACTTAGTACGCCAATGACCTGTCAAAATGCAGACCTGAGTTCGAATCCAGATGAACTAAGTGACTGACATCACATAATTCTGAGTTACCTGGGGCTGTCCAGTTATAGACAATGATATCTCAAGCCAGTCGCCTAGGCGACCAGAGTGGGCCCGGGCCACTTGCCCAGTCGGGCCAAAAAACAAAACAAACAAACAAACAAACAAAAACAAACAAACAAAACAAACAAACAAACAAAACAAACAAACAAACAAACTAGGCTACCAGAGTGGCCTTACGCATGATTGCATCTTTTCCCATCATACCAGACTGGCCGAAGCCCACTTGCCCAGCCAGGCCAAAAAAATAAAAAGAATAATATTTTTTTTATTTTTAAGTTGACTTTGATTTTGGTAAGTTCACTTTATTAAAGTTTATTTTTCTGCTTCCAGATTTTTTTCGGATTTTTTTTTCTTTTCTTTTGTAGGGACCTTCCCTGGCTCTTGCCCGGCCGGGCCGCCCAGGCAACAAAGGTATGGGCGGCCCGGTTCATAGCCCAGAAAAGATATATCGTCAAACAGAGGAGCTGCCTACGGTCAACCGTAGGCAGAGAGGGACAAGAGGGAGAAGAGGACAACAAACGAGGGAGGGGCTGTGACAAACTGTTTTGTCGGAGTTTCACCGAGTCGGACTCATCAGGAGGAGGCTGAACCCTCAACAGTCTGCAGAACCCCCTAATTTCGTTTTGTCATTTTTATTTTTAATTTGGTAAGGCATTGCGATTTGACCATGAGGCAAAAGTTGTTCAGTTTACTTTTCTGCATAGCATAGTGTTTTTTTTTTTGTGTGTTTCAGATTTTTTGGATTTTGTTTTTGTGCAGGGCCCTTCCCTGGCCCTTGCCCAGCCGGGCCTGCCCACCCTGGCAACCAAGGTGACCCCCACAGGATGGTTCTTAGCCCACGCAGTCGGAGAGTCGCCCATTAAAAAAATATTTCCAAAAATCCAAACCTCGTTGAATCCAAACATTACTGCCGAAAACGAGCACCGACAACGTGCCAGGCAGCAAACCCAGCCCCGCTCACCCCTTCATCTCAACAATGCGAGGTCCTCCTCCAGATTGATTGGTGGCTTCACCATTGCAGTCTCTCAGCTTCTTAAGGCAAGATGGGTGAGCTCCTAGGGTGCGGGCACGCTCGGGCCTGATCGGCTGGCTTGCAGGCCAGACTAAGCCGGCTCAACCAGTGGCTTTAAATTTTTAAGGGGCTCCCAGCTATTGTTGCCTCTCAGTTGTATGGACTGGTTTTACTTCTGCATTTATATTTCTGGTGTTCCACGCTTTCAAACGGACGGCCAGTTGGCCAAGAGTCACCTGAACTATTTTTAATCCGTCTGGCCGATCCAGAGGGGCCAGAGCTCAGTCACTGATGTGTTGTCGGTACCGAGTCCTGATCACAGTATGGGAAGAGAACAGAGACAGGGCAGAGCTCAGTCAGTCACGTAAGCGTCAGGCAGGCCACTGTTCAGCAACCTGGCACACACTACCGGTCGTAGAGAGTAGGTGCTGGAGGCTAGAGGAACTCTGCAGAAAGAGCACAATGGCATCCATAGCCGTGCAGGGTTCAGTTCATGAGATCCGCGACTCGAGGCTCGGCATTGAGACGTCACCTCTCGCCCATCAGTTTGGTCCGCTACTCTTGTTTATATCAGTGAGAGAGAGGGAGTGTGTCACATTCCTGGCAACAAGTAATCTAGAACTTGAAAGGGAGAGAGAGGGGGGGAAGGAGAGGGAGGAACTCTGCAGAAAGAGCACAATGGCAGCCATAGCCGTGCAGGCTTGAGTTCATGAGGCTCGGCATTGAGACGTCACCTCTCGCCCATCAGTTTGCTCCGCTACTCTTGTTTATATCAGTGAGAGAGAGTGTGCCACATTCCAGGCAACAAGGAATCTAGAACTTGAAAGGTGTGATGACCCGACCGAACATGGACTGAAACACACAGCTGATTTCTGAGTTTTGCTAATGGACTGAATGCCTTGCTGAGCTTCCCGATTGCTACTAAGTCTGTGTGTGTGCACGCTTGCTGGACTGCATCTCTGTCTGAGTGCTGGTTGGCTTGAGTGTGTGTGTGGCCCGTAAGGGCACTTGTTCGTTCGTTGGGCCCTCAGGGCCGGTACTTACAGTGGCCGTGGCATTGAGGATTGCAGCGGGGGAAAACACTCAAGTGGCGGGGAGAGAGGCCCGCGGCACTTGAAGCAGCGGGGAAACACTCAAGTAGCAGGTAGGCCGGTACCACACCCTGAAGCGGCAGATGTGCCGGGTACTGGAGGCCGAGCAGAAGAAGACAAAAGTGGCATTTTTAGAGGCCAGTAGTTGTAGGCTAGGTCTAGGCGGGTACCAGTCTGAGTCTAGGGCCTGTACAGGCAATATCAGAGTCTGCAATGATGTTTCCCTCCGAAAGGGAGGAGGTACCGGTTGCTTGGAAGGCCGAACGGCCTGGAAGTCACCGCCCACGAGGCAAGCAGGCCGCTATATCTCCAGGCCGGGCGAAGAGCCCAGCCTCATTGTCGGTGTGCAAGTTTGGCGACACACTGGTTGAAGCGCTGGCTGGAGCAGCGCTAGCCTGGAGCAGCACTGCTGGGGAAGAAGCAAGGACTTGGAGGAGGAAGAAGGACAGGAAGGGGGAGGAGCGCCAGAGGTACTTACCTGGCTATGGTGGCAGCCATCTTCATCACCTTGGTGGGCGCTGGCAGGGAGACCCCAGCTGGGGAGAGCTACACCAAGAAGCTTCGAGGCAGAGTCAGGCATGGCGGCCTGAGCTAGAGCAGCCATAGCTGTTTTGCGTTGTCCTTCACACAGCAGGGCAAGGCCCAAGTAGTCCGCCATAGCCTCGGCCTATGAGAGTGAAGAGTGGGGGAGGTGGCCATGGCTATGGTGGACCTCAAGTGATACCTGCAGCAGAAGAGGGATTCGGACCTTGATTCTGGTTCGGCTATTCAACATTGTATTATTATTTCTTGTGTGAATAAGAGAGGAGGAGATAAGGAGGAAGAGAGGGTTGAGCGAAGAAGAAGAGCTTTATCACTTGTCTATGCTGGTGTACATCATCTTCTTCTTCTTTCTTACTTCTTCTTCTTCTTCTAACCTTCTCTCTCCTCTCAAGTTCATTCATTTCTTTCTGCAATTGGGCGGCATTGTACTATCTGACGAATGTGTATCTCGAAATTGGCCAGGGTCATAACAAAGGGAGAGAGAGAGGGGGGGAAGGAGAGGGAGAGGAAGTCAAGAGATTCTCTGGGAGTAATTAGTAAGCATTTTTTTGAGAACTGGAGATGATGTTGGATGTGTGTCTCAAGGAAGACATTGACCAGAGTCCCGTTTCGAGTCTGTTCCTCTCCTCCTCTACTTCTGCATTTCCTTCTTCTTCTTCTTCTTCTTCTTCTTCTTCTTCTTCTTCTTCTACACTACGGGTATGGACGGTCGGCCAGGGAGCAGTACACCCATGCATCTCTGTCCTCCTTCTGACAGCCATCATGAGTGCAGCCTGCATCGCAACCCTCTGACCACTCCATCTGCTGCGTATGACTTCTTTTGGTTCGTTGCTGCTTTGTTAGAGCACTGGTTGGTAAGTGGATTGTCATGATGATCACACTAAGTCTTTGCTCTTGCTAGACAGATCTTCCGTCCACGCAATGCCATTCTGGCCACTCCTGACACCTCATTGCAATCTGCATTGTCAGGAAAGACGATCATCGACATGAGCTCCATGCTAAGTAAGACTTGGAAGCATATGAACGAACGGACATTTCCCTGCATTCCATGGCGGCCACCAGGCATACCATGTCTATAATGTTAAACAAGACTACACGTAGCACACATCGCATTGCGGCCAATCTAGCGTTCGAGCTAGCTAGCCCAATTTGCCAACCCCTACAGCTCGACATTCTTTCTGAATGCCAGGCCTTATGTAGGTATTCTGACTATTTATAGACATCCCATCCATCACCAAGCTTAACCACAATAAAAATTGCCATCCCCCCCCTCTCTCTCTCTCTCTCTCTCTCTCTCTCTCTCTCTCTCTCTCTCTCTCTCTCTCTCTCTCTCTCTCTCTCTCTCTCTC
>BFEA01000536.1:111479-123442 GCA_003427395.1 Chara braunii | reverse complement strand
CGTGTATGTAATTTCTTGCATCTGCACAGGTGTTGGACACTTGAACTGTCTTTCTGACTTTGGAATCATCTGGGATATTCGGGCAACGGGACACAACAATTGTGAAAGTGAGGTCAACCGCTCATGCAGCTCCCCTGACTTACACACACACACATATATATATATATATATATATATATATATATATATATATATATATATATATATATATATCTGTGGATGGGATCGTAAGTTGGTCTGAGCTTAGGAAACTATTGTCTAGAAGTCCGTTTGAGATCTTGAGAGAATGAAAGATTACAACAGGGGTTGACTCTGGCCTTAAAACATAGAGTCACTGTCATAAGTTAGCTAAGCGTGGAAGACTGTCCAAAAAAGTCGACCTGATTAGATAGTCGGTCCTGGGAGTTAGCATCTCGCGACACGACATACGGGTCAGTCTTAAGGCGTTCTACCGCGCGTATGCCTATGCTACGACGATCGAGAAAACGCCATCGGCTGACCTACCTCTGCGATTGCATGTAAAAACCCTCGTACGTGGGTCAGTAACTCAGAAAGGATACGCCCACCTAAAGGATGGTGACAGCTCCCGCAGGTGGAGGTAATGTTGTAACTCGCGGGATCCCTAACCTGTCGAAGGGAGTCACGAGAGGTATAGCACGCGCGCACGGTCGGAGTGGTGTTTTGTTATGAGTGACAAAAAGACTCCTGTGTGACACGACCGTGAGGTCCGATACAAAATTCACTTTACGTTTGGGTGTGGGATCGCCGCGCGCGACAGGTGGCGCCGTTGCCGGGGATCTCGCTTCCTAGCCGAGGTCCTCAGTGAACGAACTCGGGTATGGTAAGCCGATGATCTAGGCAAAACGACAACTCTAATCTACTCACTGGGATATAGTTTGATCAAGGATTCTGAGTAGGGATTACGTAAGAGTGGTCATTGCATATAAACCACTTAGGGATTTATAGAATAGAATAGGGTCTATGAGCAAATAGGTGGTACAAGTAAGACGACTGTTAGTGAGAACTTATGGCAAGGATCGCTCTGGAGAGTGAAAGGAGAAGTATTTCATTGACAATAAACTGAGGTTATCTAGAATCTCTCAAAGATCGACGGTATTGGGTCAGATAAAGGCTCTATTGTCTAACTATTGTCCTCACATTAATATGGCACCCAAAGGTCGTGGGACTAGTACTGGGAGAGGAAGGAGCGAAAGGTAAGAGAAGGTCGTCGAGAAGCCTATAGATTTGACCAAAGAGTGAAAGGATTGGAAAAAGAGAGACGAACGGTTAGAGAAGGAGGAAGAGGGGGGGTAAGGGCGCGCAGGCTTCAGGACGAGTGGCGCGAACGTACCCCGTCCCGGAAAAAGATGGCTTATTATTCATTCAAGTTACGATGCGTCTCCTCCATGTTTTGAGCCACCTAGCCGTCCTCACTTCGGACCTTATCCACCGCCTTCTTTCTCTGCTCAAGATCGACAATTGACCGTCCTTCCTCAATCCTGCCAACTAGGGTCCCAGCCAACACCTCACATTCCTGACCCTCCTGTCGTCTTTCAATCCGCGTCATTCGACTGAAGATTGTGCATCTCCCTTGTGATGATCTTACTATGTCAACCAGGGATTTACAAGTTGATCTCCTACTTGCTGCACAAGAGAACTATATGAAACATTGAGTGAGCATTTAAGAGAGTCAGGGATTGACAGGAGAAGGAGTTAAAGATAGGCAGGTGTAGTAAGAATGGATGTCAGGATTTCTAGGAGAGTGACCCTAGGAGGTGAGGATAGGTGAAAGTTGCATAAGGTACCTATTGTCAATAAGTAAAGTCCGGTGATTTAGCTAGGAGATAGAAGTTGAGGAAGGTGGTAATGTGCTAATTTAAGCATGTATCAAACTAGAAACTTGAAGTGTGAGACAAGTGAGATGGGGGATAAATGAACAGTAGAGGTGGATAGAGTATGTGACTCGTGCACGTGAATTGACTCATTTAAACTTTTGTTAGTCTAAGGGTTGTACTTGCGAGCAAAGTTACAGGTGAACGCCTCTTTAGTCAGAAGTCTGGCAAATATTCAAAGAAGAACGAACATAACAACTTTATGCCAATAGTAGTTGCTTGCAGGAAGAGGCACATAATCCTAAGTGTAGTCAGCGAGGCAGTGAGGAAATAGGTGTCAAACCATCTTGTTTATGTTCAACTGGATGACAACATTTAGTCATGAGGATAGTTGCTTAAACTCATCCACGCTGGACCATCTACTTGAATATACCCAGTTAAATCTAAGCGCTTAAATTCATTTTCTTGACGTCATTCATTTGAGGTTATCCATTTAAACAATTATTCATTCATGTCAGTCTATTTTAAACCTATTCACGTAAAACTATCTATCTGAAGCATCTTATTCATGGTTAATTATTTGAATTGTCCATCTGAGTTATTTATTTCAGACTGTGCACTTAAATTCATCCGTCTGGGCTAATCAAATTTCGTTATTCAAGTTCATCTACGTTTATTTCACTTGAGTCCATACATCTGGATTGCTCTCCTTATAAAGGATAAAAAAACAACGCAGAATCCACGTCCGCACGAGGTCGGGGGTGAATAGAGTGACCGACTCCTTGGGAGAAGAAATTCTCTCAAGAGTTGGTCAATGTGTAGAGCCTATCCTTGGGGGGAGTTACAATCCTAAGTTATCCTTTCTCTGACAGATGGCTTGAAGGAGCTATAAATTCATCTTCTAAGGTAGTGGTGAGACCCGCGCCGGAACTATGTTCCTGGTCCATAGTGGGGTGTTGTCACCTGACCCTTTGAGGAATGATGACTACATTACTACTGAGAAGGAGGAAAGTGTTTGAACCTTGTTAGACTATGGTCTATGATGGAGGCAACTACTGCATGCCGCAAGGAGGTAGGGGGTGATTCCCCAACTATCTTTGTGTCAAGTGGGTTCATCATCACGAGAAAGGATATGTCATCCTGGAACGTATACGGTGAGGTTGTCTACTAATTGACAAGAGTTTGCAAGGAGCGGATACTAGAATCAGAGGGTGAAGCAGTGAGGCTTGGTCCTTGAGTGGGGCTCGGGAGTCTAAGATGTTATCCCTTTAGGAGATTACACTGCCCCTTGAAACAATATACTCATGTCAAAGCCCAGGGAGTAGAATGTAGTACTCTCATTATGTTGGCATCCAAAAACACTTATCATTAAAAAATTTATTGACTACAGCATGACTGTTATCTGTGATCATAACAGATACCATAAGTTTTCCGTCATCACGAATACATGCATATGCTTATCAGGCTTGTCTCTTCACTGACTAAAACTATTTATTATAATTATTTACTATTGTGATTACTATGACAGTATATCCCCACTATGAGTAATAGTCATTTTAATAATTTATGACCTTCAGAAATTGCAAATGCATTACTATCGCAATATACTATCATGACCTGCTTTTAAATGGTCTTAGGCGTTGGAAATTAACAATGGTGGTAAGGTATGGTTTGAATATTACCTTTTGGGAAGAATATTGTAGGGAGGAGAGACTTTGTGTAGTGATGGGAGGTGTTTACGGGGCGTTTGTCTGTGTGAGCGGGACTCAGGGGTAGTTGAAGAAGGCCAGAGTGCCGTATGTTACGGAAAATCCCAATATAGTCTTGCGTATTAAAAAGGGAGGCGAACTAAAGATGTCCTTGTCAAGATGAGTCAGGGAGAATGAGTTTGTCGTTTCTTGGTGGGGTACATCTTTGAATGAGGATATCTTTATTCGGAATGAATCTGGCTTCGACGATGTTGGAGACAGTGCAATTGTGAAAGTAACCGTATACATCTCATCGTCCTTTTGGGTTACACTTGGTATTGAGTTAGCACTTGGACGTGGGAGTCTGCTCGCGAGACCCTTAAGGCTAGCTGAGATAGCTGCCGCAAAGTGGGCAAGAGGAATATGTTGGAAAAGAGAGGAGTCAGTATCCTTTATAGAAGTTAGAGATGTTGAGCAGTTTGTGCTCCCCTCAGCGTCGTTGCAAGTCGTCTTACCAAAGTTCCTTGTGGAGGAGTATTTTGGAGGAAAAGAGAAAATAAAGGCAGCAGCGGAGGCTGTTCTCGTAGTACGAGAATGGGGACACAAGCGTTATACAAGTGAGGTAGTATACGGTCAGTACCTAGAGATGGGATCCGTACTCCTCAACCAAGAACTTCAAAGCACGACTTGCGTTGTTAGCACCTACGCTGATTCCCACAATCCAGACGAAAAGTTGGAATACGGGGATGAACTCCGAATGGAGGAATGCAGGCAGATGAATTTTATTACTTCCTCTAATCCATGATTAGCGGCTTGTGTTTTAATTTAAGTGTCTTTCCGTACATCTGTTTGCGCTATTCACGCCTTATAACGTCAGTGCAGAGAATAATTGCTCCGACAAATGGGTGACTAAGTCTTATGCCCTTGTATTCTTTTGAAGGTGAGAATAAAGGAACTTATTGGACATCATATTCGGCTTACGGCCTTACGCTTAGTCACTTGCTGTATTTGTACAGGACAGCGGCGACCATGGATGAAGATGGTGGTTTGGATAAGGTCCTTCTTTGGAGGAATTATTCTCTCGCTAAAGTATTGACACGCGAATCTATAGACGAGTCAATGCCCCCAGACCTTAGAGCTTTGCTATTTCAAGGGAAAAACCTGCCTAGCTTTCTGCGCAATTACCGCAGTTTTAGCCTCATGAAGAAGTGGGATGAGAAAGTGATGTTGACTATGTCCCCTTTGTTCGTATGTAAAGAGTTAGGCGATGAGGTATACGATTTCATGTTGAGATCACGAACTTATAGTGCTGGTCCAGCCTGGAGGCTGCTTTTGCCAATGCCAAAACGTGCCAGACCATGGCGTTGAAGTTCAAACAAAGGTTGTCTTGAAACGAGCCTAAAAATGACCTATGTTAAACCCTGGTATGGTGCCTAAGTTTTAGGGCAGGTCGACTTTATGAGGGCCTGAAATGACCCTCATTTTCAGGCTTTTAGGCTGAGATGACACAGGGCCTGAAGGACCTTTATTTTCCGCCTGGTCGGGCCCTGCAAGCCCGTGTGGATGCGCAGTATGCCACCCCCCTTTCCTCCATGAAAGACCGAGCTTACCTCCGAGGGTGAAGCTGCCTGTCGGAGGGAGGGACCAACGTCCGGGTAGGAGGGGCAGGTCGTGAAGGTTCCTTAGCTAGTCTTTGTCATTCGTAGTGAGTGTAGATCAGCGGTGTGAATGCTTGCAAATTTGCTCGTGAAATACATCGTGTCGTCGGGATCGCACGCTTTGAAGGTAACTTTGTACTGTTGAGGCTTGTTGCCGTACTTGCGATCTGTGATGACGCGGTCGACTTCCTGATGACCATCTAAAGACGGAGGGCTTGCGATCATCGGCCCGGGAAATCGTCGCTTTTAGTTGGCGTATATGGTGCCAACTTGAAGGCGTGGAAAATCGGGTGGACCGTTAGATGCGGTGGAATGTTGATCACAAATGAAGGGCCATCGGGCTCATCGCCCGCGGCTGATGTTACGGTCCAAGGTCCAAACCATTTGGGGAGTAACTTGCACGAGATGTCTTGTTCGAGCGCAAATTCTTCCACAGAGACCTAAACCAGGTCGCCGGCGCGGATAGGACATGGTACGAGACGCCGATTGGCTTGCTGCTGCTACATGCGGACTTGATCCTTTTGCATATTTATGCGGGCTTGAGCCGACAAGTCTCGGTACTTCCGGACAGAGGCGGGAGAGCAAGGGGCGTCAATGTCGGCAACCCGTGGGAGGAGGAGATCAGCGAAGATACGGACTTTCCGGCCATCGTGGTCCAACTCGAATGGAGTCACACCGATTGCCGGATGCAACAAAGTGTTGTAGGCGAACTCGATGTCGAGGAAGAGGTCAACCCAATCCTTCTGATCCGGACGGATGCCAGTGAGCGTACGAAGCATTATTTCTTGTGCAAGAGGCGTGCAAGTTCGAGAGTCATGGCGTAGTATTTGCAAGGGAGAAATTGTGCATATTTACTCAATCGGTCAACGACCGTGAGGATGCCGTCAAGCCCGAGGCGGTCACGGGGAAATGGGTCAGTGACGTTCATAGTAATGGAGATGTCGGGTTCCCGCAGGATAGGCAACGGGCGCAACTCATCGTAGGGATTGCGGTCGCAGGGCTTGCTTCGTGAACAAACTTCGTAAGAGTCGCAATACCGAGTGACATCGGTGATGACGTCTGGCCACCAGAATCGTTGCTGAAGTCGTGCAATAGTCAGATTGACTCCGAAATGGTCGGTGAGTCACGAGTCGTGGTACTCGCCGAGAAGGCGAGTCCGAAGACGACGATCTCTTGGGACGCAGAGTAAGTTTTTGCCTCGCGAGTGGAGAAGCAAGTACCCGTCATTGTTGTCGTATCGTTGTGTCTTGAACTCATGGTCGATCTTCGCAACGTAGTCGTGAAGGTCAACAACCTCTACTCCGACGTCCATCAACGGATTTAGTACTGCAGTGTGCAAGTAGTGTCGCAAGTGTGCCATGAGCACGTTGCAATGCGGTTTCGGCAATCGACCGATCGGGGGAAAGGGTATCTATTGGAAATCCGCGAACGTCAATGGTCGAGTCTCTCAAGTCTTGACAACGACGTTGAATCCCTGCTGAAAGTTGGCGGCGAAGCTGCCGAATCGGTTGCTGATGGTGGTGAAACTTTGCATGCGGTGGATTGTTGCACGTGGAGTGGCTGGTCCAAGGATGGGACAAAGTGGATAGCAAAATCCTCGTAAGTGAACCGAGGACTCCCGACATCCGCATTCTCCCCGAATGTGTAGGAGGCTGCTAGCAAGGCGGTCGAATCTGGCGGAGTGAGAGGTGGAGTCGCCTCACCTCCCATGCAGCTTAGTTTCCCGAACTGATTCGAGGTCGAACATCCTCCTTGCCTTGATCTTGGCATTGGGAGGTCTTGTGCTTGGTGTTGTTGCACCAATAGCAACAGTCGTATCGGTTGCGGTACTTGTGTTCGGCCTCCGTAAAGTTGAACTTGATCCATGGTACTGGCTGTCCATTTCTGGTCGGTGATGCGGTTCCCGCCTTCTCTTTTCCACTGGAGTTGTTGTTGCTTCGCGGCTGGATATCGGCTACCTGATCTCCCTTACGTGATGCTGGGGTGGCAGTCGGATCTTCCACAATGTTGTCCGGTTGGACTGCAACGACTTGCTGCAGACGCGGACAAGATTTTCCTTTCGCCACATGGGCTGGCTACCACGCCGACTTCTCGTGTGCAATAGCCCAGTTGGTCTTTATGATCTCACGAGCCTTGTCGATGGTTTCGGCGAAGGTCGTATATTGTTATGGATCACCGAGTGTGAGGCTCAAGGCTGCACACGACCGGTTGTAGAACTCCCGACGCAGATACGAAAATGGTTGCTCGAGATCGGGTGTTGCCACGATCTTTTGCCATTCGGTGAGCCAATCGCGTGTCGGTGCGTTGCCTTGAGTCATGGCGAAAAGGTGTTTGATGGCGAGCGTCGGGCCGTCATCCACAATAAACTGCTTCTTCCATTCTTTCGTCATCTCGTCCCAGTAGATCTTCTTGTGCAGGTCGGAGACCTCGACGCCGTGGATGGTTGCCATGTGGCTGAGCCAGATCTGGCATTCACCCTTGGCGTTGAGGAACAACACCGAAATGTACAAGTAATTGGGGACCTCGTGAATCCCAATCTCCATTGTAAAGCCTTACCACCAGACGACTGGGTCCTGATGCGTATAGTCATCAAACTTCTCGATCCGGAACGTCGGCATCTTGTACAGCCGCAATGCACTGGTGCTGCCATCGTTGTCGGGTGACTGGTGTAGTTGCCGAACCTCGGTCTTCAAGGTGTTGAGCTGCTCGCTGAAGGTGGCTGGTGTGGCAAAGGTGTTGATGTTGCCGAGCATTGCGACTACATGGTCAACTCGTTGCTCCAACTGGCGGGTTGAGGCTACACTGCTGGGTTCGCCAGCATCTGGTCTTGGTGCTGGTTGCTTCAAGTCCTGTACACGGGAATGAAGTGCCCGTGTAGCATCCCCGTGCAGATCCTTGTGGTTCCGCACTGCCCGTTGGAGATTCACAAACTCGAACTGCAGGTGGTTACAAGTGTAAACCAACCCGGTTACAAGTTTGGAGAGAAACTCCTTGTGCTGCTCTTCCTATGTCGTGTCGTCGTTGTCCTCGGATGGTTCAAAATGCCAAAACTTGAACCTGTCGACGCTGGCAGCTTCGTGCCGCTGCAACAGATCCTGGGCCTCCTTGCGGCGGACCTGGTCATCTGCGCTAGCTATGGCCTGAAGCAACTGCTTTTCAGCTGCTGCCCGCTGCTTCAGCCTGTTGGCGGGCAGCCTCGGCTGCCGCCTGGCGCTGTTCCTCAGCCTCAATCAGTGCGAGTTGAGCTTCGACCGTTGTTGGTACTCGGTAATAGACTCGTTGGCCAGTTCAAGTTGGCCTGACATGCCCAAAGCTGAAACCGTCATGGTGGCGGGGCACTGCTGACGATGGTACTGCTGCCGACGTGGCACTTACCAAATCGGGAATGCAGGCAAGGGGCTGGGTGGGAGGAAAACGCAGGAAGGTAACCAAACTGCACTTTCCATTCCCGGTCCTAATCAACAGAAWAAAAAAAAARAAAAAAAAAAGGAGAGGATCACCCCCCTTTTTTTTGGGGGGGGGGGGGTAACTTCGACGCAGTCACGAAAACAGTTCGTAATTGCACTTCAGACAATCCCGCGAATACAACACACCCCCACACGACGCCACCGGACCAGAAACGTAGGTCATATACATTCAGCATTACCGACCCTTTTGCCTCAAGTGCAATTACAAACTTAAACCCTGACTACGCCGTAGTTTTTTCCTTTTTTTTTGAATATCTGTCGATCTGCTATCAGTGACGCGTTTTTGGAGGAGTACTATGAGCGAGATCTAGGCAAGGTTTCGCAAAGTTTCGACTTTCAAAAAAATGCGATCTTGATTTTTTTTTTTGCACGCGAAATAGAATGGAGGTTCCACTTTTAGAGAAGAATAGATCCAGTCCGAGAATATGACAACCTCCCTAGTTCACGTAATATGCCCAGAGTGAGAAAAAAAACAAAATGCTAATATCTGAAGTTCCGTTTTTTTTTTTTTTTTTTTGCAGAGATTTGACGAAGCCGTACTTGTTTCACTAATAAACAATCAATCAATCAATCATTCAACAATCAATCGATCAAGCAAGTTGGCTCCTTGATTGGGCGGATCCTCCCTACTTCACCTAATATGCCCAGAGTGAGAAAAAAAACAAAATGCTAATATATGAAGTTCCAATTTTTTTATTTTATTTTTTTGCAGAGATTTGATGAAGCCGTACTTGTTTCACTAATAAACAATCAATCAATCAATCATTCAACAATCAGTCGATCAAGCAAGTTGGCTCCTTGATTGGGCGGATCCTCTGATTGAGAGGTCCGCGCCGATACTAAACTGTTGCATACCATAACGGTATAGACCAGAACAAGAACCGACCTCTCTCACATAGTACAGGATAGGGCAACGAAAGGCTATAATACCAATGATCAGACCAATCAATGTTGCAATGCAGACCAAACATACATCATCATCATCGCATAGTGTGAAGGGGCCTGACGCTCACACAGGAAGAATGCGCCAGTCCCGAATCATACCCAGACGAGGAGGAGGGGGATCAGACGACGGGAGGGGGGAGATGGGAATGTCGTCAACACCAAGTCTTCGATATAGGTCCCGAATAATCCCTTATCCAATGTCTCGATCCCAATGTCGAGTCTGAATCCAACTGTCGTCAAGTCTCAAAGTCGTAAATCTCTCTCTCTCTCTCTCTCTCTCTCTCTCTCTCTCTCTCTCTCTCTCTCTCTCTCTCTCTCTCGCTCGTAGTCTGCAGGTGCTGAGAAGTCAGGTAGGGAGAGGGGGAGGGAGAGATGGTGGACTTAGAGGAGGAAGAAGAAGAACTCTCTCTCTCTCTCTTGTACCAAGTACTAACCTGTGAAGGTGGCACCTTGTTGCAGGTACATCGACGACGAAGCTGGAGCTATGGCGCCATAGGTAAGTCTCCCTGGCCTCCGCCACTCTCTCTCTCTCCAACGCTACTCTAAGCTCCTAACAGCGCCCAGCGCTGAAGACTACTCCTAGCGCTACTACTACTACTACAGCGCTCTTGCAGAGTGTTGCCGCCGCATCCTGAAAGCTGCCTCCTGCACTGCACGTGGAGTGCCCAAGAACTGTCTGCAGCCTGCAGGGCGGACCAGTACTATGTAGTGCTGGTCCGGCCTGGAGGCTGCTCTTGCCAATGCCAAAACGTGCCAGACCCTGGTTTCCAGCAGTTGGTATACGTTGAGCAGTTGAGTGGTTATCGAGCTTTGCTCAAGCTAAACTGGCGTTGAAGTTCAAACAAAGGTTGTCTTGAAACAGGCCCTAAAAAACCCTGCTCTGGTGCCTAAGTTTCAGGGCAGGTCGACTTTATGAGGGCCTGAAAATGGCCCTCCTTTTCAGGCTTTCCGGCTGATACGACACAGGGCCTGGAGGGCCCTTATTTTTCGTCTGGTCGGGCTCTGCAGTCCCGTGTGGATGCGCAGTATGCCACAGCCTGCACCAGCTCCCGTCCGACTCGTGGCCAGTCTTCTTGCCAGAGCCTTGGCAAGGATCTTGTAGGACAAGTGTAGGACACGTTCAGAAGGGACATTGGTCTCCAGTTAGGGACTTTCCTTTTGCCTCCTTTCTTGGAGAGTAAAACCTGGTTTCGCTCAATGTACTAATCTTCATCATAGTCAGTCTGTCCTTGTAAGGACTGAGGTTGTGATTGTGAATGGCTTGAACTTTCCTTATGACAAGAACTGGGTCGTCTTCCCTCCTACAGCTTCGTCGAAAATCCTATGTGCCAGGCAGGACATTGAGGAAACGTGACCTTCGATCGATTTGGCTCGGGCCCTGCACAAGGACAGCTCTGTAGAGCGTCTTTGGGGCGCAGGGCACAAGGACAGCTCTGTAGAGCGTCTTTGGGGGAAATGCGCGCCGTCCGGGTGGTCAGGCGATACGCTGCGGCCGACGGGGCGCTTACAAAATGTAGGCGTGAGTTGCGCCAGCCTCCTCCGAGCCCGGGCCTGGTACCGGACCTAGTACCAGGCCTGGTGCCGGGGCTGGTACCGGGCCTGGTACCGGACCTAGTACCACCTGCAGAATTCTTGCCAACCCAGGTCTCAGCTTCGGTGCCGGGTTCGGTTTCTGTTGTCGTCAATGGCGGCGTCGAGTGTGGGACAGCGCAAGAGGCAGCGACGGAGTTGCCTGGTCCGAGGGTCGGGATCAGCGTTGCCCGCCAATGCGCATCCGGATCGGGATCGCGACACGTGTCATTCGAACAACACTCATGGCTGGGAGCGGGCGCAGATATTCACGTAGGTGATCGTCAGGCAGTCGATGCTTCTGGCCATGGCCGCCAAGCTCTTGGCTATGGCGGCCGCAGAGAAGCGGCGTCACTTTGGAGGTGCAGCAGGTCTGCCACCGGGTGTGCCGTGGCTGGTGGTGAACCTGCCGTCCGTGTCGGGATCCCTATCGCGTTCCCGTCTTGGCAAGCGGGGTATCTCAACCACAGTCGTTCTTTGTTTTCCTCATCTTCTTTGTCTGCTTCCTCTTCTCTTGCGAGCCCTGAGTCGGATGGCCAGTCCGAAAGTGGTGGCGGCGGCCTTTCATGGCTCCAACGAATGAAGAACATGGTCGGATTTGGGAAGAAGGAGAAACTGCCGGGCGAAGACTTCACTCTCGAAGGTTCGTCTTCTTCTGTGTTTGTGTCTGTATGTGTGTGTTGTCATGTTCGCTATACACACCTCCACCAAAAAAAAGCATGATTGTGGAGACTGTTTCGTCGGACTTTGTGTGTGTGTGTGTGTGTGTGTGTGTGTGTGTGTGTGTGTGTGTGTGTGTGTGTG
>BFEA01000536.1:72691-89362 GCA_003427395.1 Chara braunii | reverse complement strand
AGATGGAGGAGGGAGAGAAGAAGTCCTCCTCGCTATCTCACCTGCAGGTCGCTGCCACCGTACTGACTGTGTCTGTCGCCGTGTGCAGGTACCGCTTGGAGCCCATCTATGGCGCCAGGTAAGCTCGCCGACTGCAGGTATGGCCTCCGCCACTCCCTATCTCTTCTAACCTCTACTCCCTATTTCGCTACTCAGCGCAGCATAGCGCAGCCATCAACCAGCAGCATGTCGCTCAGGAGTGAGCGACCCGAACTGTCCCTGGCCCAGCCGCTGCCCAGCTATTTGTAGCACTGGGCGGCTGGGCCCGCCTGGTGCTGTGTGGCCTAAAACGGCCCAGGTGGTCTGGGTCCCTACAGGACATTCTGACCTTGCTGCTGCTGCATCATGGCGCAGAAATGCGCCTGGCCTAAAAACGGCCTTCTACCGGTGCACCTGGCCCAAGGTGCTGTCTTGGGTCTTGCAGGAGCGAAACGACGCCGGTACCTGTTGGTTTGGCGCCAAAATGCGCCTGGCCTCGTTTCAAGCCTCGAACTCAATTTTCAAGCCTGAAAAGGGGAATCACCATCTCCTCTCGTTTCGCCTTTGCGGTTGGTCCCGCGGTTCGACCAGTTGTCGGCGCCGGTCGGCTTCGGTTCGGGCTTGCCGAGCGATTTCCGAGGCTCGGTATGCCTGGTGCCGCCGACACTTTTCACACGGTATGCGGGGCCCATAGTGGGCTATGGAATTCCACGGCACCACTGTGAGTTGGTGATAGGGAAGGAGGAGGTGAAAGGGAGGGAAACTGGTAGTAATAAAGACGAAGCCGGAGGATATGAAATATTGCGTGTTGTAAGTATCCGGATAGTCGGGGCCCCTAGGATCGCTAGTTATGGCACAGTGAAAGTCCCTTGCGCGCAATCGATCGTTCTCTGTCAGACAGGGGAATTCCGGATTTCTTAAGTTCCCCCGCCGTCTGAGTTGTTCACTTTCCCAGTATTCACGATATTCCGGTTCCCTCAGGCTCTCACGATCGGACATCCAAGAGGGAAATTCCGCAGCCATACGTGTCTAGCAAGCTCGGTCCCTTGCATCCTTATACGCGGTCCAAGGCTGACTCACGCAGACGAGCGTGTACGTGGCAACTCGGCTTCCTCGAGATCGTGATCGTACGCGAGCTCGCACGTGAGAAACAATGGGTTGGTTCGGTGTGCCGATCGCGTTCAGCATACATGCAAATATCCTATCCATGCTACGTCGGGTGAGATCCGATCATTACATGCCATACATGTGACGAAAAGGAGAAAGGAGAGGACAAGACAATCAACTTCTCGCAACACTCTTGGTGATCGAAAGTTAATGACTAAACCCAACCATCCATAACGAGCGTTTTAAATCAGATCTGAGCATACAATTCACGCATAGACAGAGACGAAACAAGCATCTGAAAACAAGATTGGAAATCCGAAAGGTCGCTAAAAAAGAAGGGGAATTCACACTCATTCCATGTATACATACGAAGTGAAAACGGCAAGGAAAATCCGAGGTGATTTACAAGAGAAGTCCAAAAAGGGCCGCGATAAAATCAACCATATCCGGATCCAAAATTATACAGATGAACAAAGGAAAGAAAGGAACAAAGGAAAAAACCTCATCCCACACCCAAAACTGCTCTCTCCCTCTCTCTCTCTCTCTAACCCCGATGCAGGCAGTCCGTCGCCTCGCATCCACACAGAGTCGTCACCCCGCTTAGTCCAAATATGCAAGCCAGGCTCGCCCGTGCGCCACAGTCCGTCGCAGCCCGCACGTCAACCCCGCATACTCAGCACCAGCTCGTCGGATCGCCCAACTCTCACACTCACTCACCTTCCAAACTTGCTCGTTGATCGCGCTAACCTCGAAATTCTTAGAGAGCCGACTAATCGCGAAAGGTACGGGATTAAGCCCAGGTGGACAAGAGGAGAAGAGAGGAAGTGCCTACATTTGCATGGCCAAGCCGCGGCGTGGGGGTCGTAGCCACACTCCACGCATTGATCCGGTCATGCAGGCGCTCCGGCCAATTAGAACAGAGTATGTAAGGCGAGAAAGACGGAGAAGGCGGGCCAACACGAGGAAACCAAGAAAGAAGAAAGATAAAGTTACAATCACGCCCGCCAAAAACGACAGCTACACGAGATTAAGGGCGCGATCCAGTTAGAGCCCAGTTCCCAGCGCAGCAAGATGCGCGCAAGAGCGGCGCAACAAAATTCAGAGTACCTAAATTCCTAGCCTAAGTCCTAATTGCAAAAGGAAATTTCGAAAAAGTAGAAGAGAAAAACAATTTCGCGAGCCCGCGGGGGCTTGACATCAGTTGAAATTTCAAAAACGATATTCTCGTGCAATGATCGCGCCAAAATTCCCAGTGCTCACAGCAGAATAATAGAGAAGCTATGGTACAGTTATTTCTCGCGCTCGCCAAGGCGCGGTTACCCAACCGTTGGCACAAGATTTTCACGACACGGATTCGACAACTCCCAACAAAAAACGAAAAGAAACGAGGGCATCCATGCAATTTTCCCGCCCAACCCTTCCCGCAACTCACCCATCCGACCCGTCTCATTTCCCCAGGCAGCTTCGCGCAGAAAGTCGCGCAATTAGAGAAAATGGTTCGTCACATATGTGACGCACAGGGGGTTCCAATCTTGAGCAAGCTCCTGCTTGCTCGCACACTTCATGCGTCGATCCATTAACCTGACGATCGACGTGGAGCTCGCACGTGCCACTTACCGTAGGATCTGAGTGTGGAAGTCATCCGACGTGGCATACATGGGCTCAATCCAGAATGATGTGGTGGAAAGGCAATCTAATTACGGGTCGGGGAGGTGGTGGATAGACTTGGGGGAGAGGAGGCATGAAGAGGTAAATTTCCTCGTCGCTAGAGGGGAGTGGGACGTAATGAATGGAGCGATGAATGCGAGGAAAGCGAGGGTGCCGGCGTTGATGGGGGAGGGAGGAGAAGCGGTTAATGGAAGACCAAAATTTTGGCGAATTATGGCGAATTTTTCACCGAAACTGTCGTATTTCTTGAATTTTTACTTTTTTCTTGGTTTTTCCTTTTGCCTGATATGTATGTGCTTTAGGGTATATCTGTATTCAATTTCGCCTCATTTGGACTAGTAACGAAAAACTTAGCAAAAACATCGGACCCGATGAACGATTTGGCGAACTCTGAAAGCTACTCCGAATAGGGTTTTATTGTGCTCTTGAGTTTGTTTTTTCTTTGCCTGTTTGGTTTTTTGTTGTTTGTATTATAACCCTGCATGGTTTGTTTGCAAAAGTTTCGACAACATTGCTTGTAGCGACGCGGCGAAAAACCCCGAAATTTTGGCCTTCCATTAACCGCTAGTGGGAGGGAGGCGAGGTAGTCAGGGTAGAGGGTGCAGAGGGTGCGGCGGATGGCAGCACAGAAGTCGTCATACTCTACGCACGCGGGGATCGTGCCCGTGACGATGTAGTAGACCTCTATATCATTATACTCCCGCCAATCCATGCTAAAGAGGAGGACGTGGAGGGGGAAGGAAGTGACGAGTGAGCGAGTAGTAGCATGCGGGAAGAGGGTG
Source organism: Chara braunii (assembly GCA_003427395.1). NCBI lineage: Eukaryota > Viridiplantae > Streptophyta > Charophyceae > Charales > Characeae > Chara > Chara braunii. The sequence goes on along the minus strand of BFEA01000536.1, from coordinate 85,787 downwards.
ACCAGAAGGCGGGTGGCGTAGCAGTGATAGAAGAGGGAGAGGGGAAATGGCTGCCATGTATCAGGGAACGGGGGCCGGCCTAGGAGCTGCTGGATGGTGAGGAAGTCATGGGGACGACGGGATAACGACCGGGGACGAAGCTCGAGCCCCCGCATCTCGACGTAAACGAAGGGCTGCGGGTCAAACTAGGGAGGATTGGGAGGGCGATTGACTTCTTCGGCGGCGCCGGCCTCTTGATCCCTCCGCGGTGGCGCTTCCATCTCGTTCGTCTTCCTCCCGTTGCGGTTCTGGATTGTGCGTCGGATCGTCGTGCAGCAGTTGCGGTCGTGGCCCTCCTGATTCTTCGATCGGCCGCTTTTCTTCTGCTGCCGTCCGTCTCCTCTGTGCCACCGCGTCTCTTACTTCCCGCTCAGCTCGTTGAGACCGCTCGACTCCCCCGCTCTAATCTTCTTCCCCTGATTCTGCTCGCCCTGAACTTGCCTCTTTCGACTCGGCGTTCTCCGATCCTTGGTAATCGGGATCGGATTCCCGATCTTCTTCCTCTGCCGATGCTTCTTCTTCATCGTCCTCCTCCTCTTCTTCACTCGTCTCTCCTACGGGAACGCGCCGGATAAGCGGGTCCCGCGTGGAAAGATCGGTGACGTCGACGTGTAGGTACGCACCCGCCGAGGGCACGTAGTAGCTTCCCCCCTCCAGTTCCGTACAGGTGGACCACAAAAGATGCCGCTCCAAGGTATGAGTGAGCGTGGCTGTCCCTGGTCTCTCGTCACAGTGCGAGAGGATCTCCAACGGCAGGTCGTCGAGTACTTGGGTTAGAAACACCAACAGCTCGTTCGTAATGGAACTCAGATGGCCGTTGCGCACTTCTCCAAACACGATCCCCAAAAAATCTCCCTCCGTGTCCGTTCTCCACCCTTGGATGAGCAGCAATTCTACCTCGTCATCCGGGATCTCGTCCGCCACCCCCCTGTCCGCGGGTTCCGCCCAATGGAAGGCGACCCCGAGGAGGCACAAACTGAGCGCCACGTAGGTTTACCACCAGTGCGTCCATGAACCGCGTCTGAAATCGGCATATCTAATGAATTGGTCGTGAAGGAGAGTACGCTTCCGCGGCGGACTGCCAGAACGTGGGGACGTCAGAGGGGAGACTGAAGGTACAGAGGCGATGGCGGTTCATTTAGGCCGAGCAAAGGGACGAAGCTGAAGATCGATGTCGTTCGTTGTTACAACACGATCGCGCGGTCGGGCCAATGGTCGCACCCACTCAGTCGTGATGCACGCTGCCCAGTCTCGCAGCTGTCGGAGGATGGCGGTGTGTCGCGATGGATGCAGCGTCGTGGTGTTGCCGGTGAAGACGACAATGACCAACATGTGGCTCTTGCCGAGTGGGGACAAGCGCAAAAAGGCTGACACCTCGGCCAGCACTCGTGCCACCACGGACTGGCCGACCTGGAACTCTGTTGCCGCGTGGATGGCCGCCATACTGAAGAAGGCCGCGAAGATATGGACTCAATCGAGGATGCCGTACTTGCCGGATCGTCGCGAAGGCTCCCTCAGGCACCATTAATCGCTCGCTGATCACTTGCTCCGTCGAAAAGCTCATGGCGATGGAGGCGGGGTTGAAGACGATGGTTGAGAGAGAAAGGAGAATTCTAGAGAGTCGTCGTGGGCCGAGGGATGATGCGGATGATGGCGGAGAAAGGGAAGAGGGGAGAGGGCGAAGGTAGGACACGTGTTGAACGATTGGACGAGCCGACCGACTCCCCGACGCCGAACTCCTCCAGACATTTGGTTTCATTTTTTGTGTTTTACCTATTTATGGTGTGATAGAATTAGCTATATTTTATGCTTTTATTTGGCAAATTTCTCAAGACAAAATAGCTGACAGATCTAATATGGAGACTTGGAAGGATAAGAAAGATAATTAATAAAGCGCCCATTGGATCTGTTTGTAAGAAACCATTCTAACTAAAGATATAAATAAAGATACATATAGTGTCGGAAAAGTGAAAATAAGGCCTCAACCATACATATCGCTCTTCATTTCTAGTGTACGGCTATCGGGACTCGAACCCACAAGGCGCGAAGCGCCGCCACATCCTAAGTGTGGTGCGTAAACCAATTTCGCCATAACCGTGTTCACCCCACTGAGACCAAGCTTGACCACGCGAAATCGCCCGAAGAATCGTGGCGCTAACTTGCCTTGGCGAGCACATTTCCTCACCTGCACGATGTCCCCCAATTTATATTGGGGCCGAGGCCCAGCATTCCCATTTCGGGCCCCGTAGCTCCGGACCTGTCTACCGTGGGCCATTTTCGTCATACGCTGTCTTTTTCAGGCCAGTCGGAGGAGGGCTTTTTCCATCAACTCTAGGTGGCGTTGGGCCTTATCCTTAACCGTCGCCCTGGTGTTCCGTTGCGGAAGGGCTGTCTCATCATTTAGGCTCGGTAGGGCTACACAGGGCAGGATATTAGTCCGTAGTTGGAAGAGGTTTAGACCCGTGGACTCGTGGGGTGTCCCCTGGTGGATAGCGAGGATATGGTCCATGATATCGGGCCAAGGCCTCGTGTCATTCGCCGCAATATTGTGTCGCAAGGCGGTCTTAATCACTCGATTGGCATTCTCCACCAGTCCTTTGGATTGCGACATGTGGGGAGCAGTGTTGTGGATGGAGACACCATGCAGGACTAGGTTCCTAAAAACCTCCCCTCTAAATTCTGCTCCGTTGTCCGTCCGGATCTCCTCGCTGTCCTGGTGCATCCCGAGAAAGCGGTTGACGTATCGCACGATTTCGGCTGCCTGTCGCGTCTTACACGGATAGGCCTCGATCCATTTCGAGAAATGCTCTAGAAAAACCAGTAGAATTGAATACTCGCAGCTATTAGGTCCAGGGGGAACGACAATATCTGTGGTGTCCATACTAACCCTATGGAATGGGCGTTCAACTACGGTAGGCACTATCGACCTAGGCGGCTGAATCGGCGCCTTGTCAGCGACGTAGACCTGACAATTTCGGACCCCGAACTCGACATCGTCGCGAATGTTGGACCAATACCATTCGTTTTTATCAATCGCTGCCTCTGTGATTCAGACAACGAAATGAGCCGCAGTTTCCTCATGGGCTGACTTAACCCAGTCGTACCTCACGAACGGATGCGGGACAGACATCCAAATCCCACTTCCGTCCGTGTTTCGTTTTTCTGACCGTCCCTCATTCCATCGGTAATCCCGAGCCCTCTCGTTGGCCCGTCTCCGGTCCTCCTTGGTGAAGTCTCGGAGAGGGTTTCCAACCACCGTAGCTATCAAGATGACACCTGTCCATACCTCAGCCCTTCTAAACCGTCGGGTCTTTTCTAGTCCTTCCAACGTGGCTTCGAGAAATCGAGCCTCCGTTGGGATTTTGTCGGGGCGACACAGAGGACACAACCAGGGTTTGTCCGCATTCCGATACTGGATACAAGAGCCATGGGCTCGTGAAACACATCGCTGACAGTCTACCCATTCGACATATCCTTCCCCGCTTGGTCGCATAGGGACCGCATAGACTCTCGAAATGGCCTCGCAGAAATAGCAAAACTTGTCAGGGAGGGAGGAGAAGGAGGAGGACGAGAGAGGAGAAAGGGGACCTTCGGGATTACCTCCGCTTCCCATTGCCATCGTGTCCTTCACCCCTTAGGAGCTTGAGAAAGGATGGCCACCTGTCCGTTTGATCGCTCGTTGGTTGGTTCTGGTTCCTTCCACGGGGTAATCTCCTTCCCTTTTGTCACCTTGTCGGGTCGATGCAGACGTGTCAAGCCGTCAGCGTTTCCGTGCTTCTCCGTCTTCCGGTGGACGATATCGGAGTCGTACTCTTGCAGCCGCACAACCCAGCGTCCAATCATGCCCGTGTAATTGGTGAGCCTCTTGAGGGGCAGCAACGGCTCATGATCCGTGCCAAGGAGGAACTTCTGCCTGTAGAGATACGGATGAAAATGCTGAATTCCCCAAACCATTGCGTAACACTCTCCCTGAGGGGCTGAATCGTTTTTGGTACTGTTGTGGATGCGTACTCAATAACGTGTTCACGACCGTCTTTCCCCTTCTGGGCTAGAATCATGGAGATCGCTTCAGGCTGCCAATCCGTAACGAGTATGTACTGCTTTTGCGGGTCCGGGCGTGTCAAAATAGGCGCGGTAACCAGGGTTTCCTTAAGAGTGACAAAGGCCCGCTCGCACTCAGTGTCCCACCGTAGGGGCTGGTCCTTACGCAGAAGGTTCGTGAGAGGGCGCGCGATCGCCTCGAAACCCTTGACAAATCTGCGGTAGTACGACGCCAATCCCAAAAAGGCCCGAACCTGTGTTAGTGACGTACACGTGGGAGCCTCTCGGACCGCCGCGACCTTTCTCGAATCTGGCCTCAGTCCGCCTCGCGTCACTACGTAGCCCAAGGATGAGATTTTCGAGAGGAAGAACTCGCTATTTCCAGTGCAATTTTGAACCCAGCGTCGCACAGCGCTCCCAGCGTCCATTCAATATGTTGCGCATGCCTGTGAAAAGAATCCGAGTAGACCAGAATATCATCCATGTACACGATAACGCAGAATTAATCATACCCTGCATCAGTCGAGTCACGTTCATCGCCCCTTGGAATGTGGCTGGTGCATTGCAGATTTCCATTGGACAACGAATCCACTGCCATATGCCCTCGAATAATACGAAGGCCGACGTCGGCCGATCCTCCTGCCTAACCAAGATGGGATGAAATCCGTGGCGAATATCAAACTTACTAAAATAATTCGCACACCCAATCACATCCAATAAATCATCAATCCGGGAAAGGGGATACACATCCTTGATTGTGATATCATTCAATTTTCGATAATCAATGCAAATACGAATCGACCCGCTCTTCTTTGGGACTAAGATCACAGGAAATGACCAAGGTCCGGTTGCTGGTTCGATCCATCCGTTAACCTCGAACTCCCGGATCCTTTGTAGCGCAGTTTTTCTTTCTGTGAGAGAACATCGGTATGGCTTACAGTGGATTGGGGGATGCGTTTCGGTTTGAATCTTGTGTTGAATGACTAAAGATAATCCAATATCTGTATCCGTTATGCTAATCGCCTTTTGGTATTCAGTCAGGATATCCGCAATCAGTCGATGGGTTTCGTTGGGTACATACTGAGGCACGTGCAGTTTGTACGGTTTTCCGTGAATGGTAACCACCACGTGTTTTGTGTTCACTCTGTGGTCATTCTCAGTAGGGGGAGCAGAAATGAAGGAGTTATCCGACCGCTAGGAGAACACGGTAGCGTCTTCTTCCCAGATAACCACGTGTTCTTCCGGGGTCACACCGTCGCTAATGTCTTGCTAGGGAACCGACTTTTAGGCGATTTTGACCCCAAGCTCGTAAAGCGTAGAGTCGTCGCGCTCAGGGGGTTCCAGAGTTTCGCTTTTGGCCCCTAAACGTAATAATCGCACCTCCTTGTCGGGTGACAGTAAGGAACGAGGCAGCCGTGAGGTGTTGCAAAACCCCTTCTTCTCTCGGTATCTTGAGAGAAGCGGGGTCGTGGCTTCGTACAAGGTTCGAGGGGGTTCCAAAGAGTCAATCATCCGGGACACTTGTACAAGGGGTTCTCCAAAAATCAAAGCCCAGGTCCTTTGCAAGTTTCTTTTCGTAAGGACGAATGTTTTAAAAGTCTTCTGTTGGATTGGATAGCGAATCAGTTGTCGGATTGTATCGGGATCGGCTTCATTTTCGTTGGCGGAATTGCTGGGGGAACTAAGTTCCTCATCCTCATACTCGAGTTTCCGAGTTGGTTGCCCCCAGGTGATTACTCGAAGTGCGACTCCGGGGGTTGGAGGAGGCATCATGGTCGGTAGAGTTAGGCGCATTGGAATAACATACGGTTTCGCGCCTGTACTTCGCAGGATTACCGATCGTCGTTCGAAGTCCAGATTAGCCCGCAGTGCGACGAGTGCCGGTAATCCCAGAAGTACATCGTTGGTATTAACATCCAATACTACCTCATCCCCTAAAACATGAATCTTTCCCAATCAAAAAGCGACATTCGCCATTCTTCCCACTACTTTTATCTTCTCTTCATCCACCGAGACGAGATGGTCTTTCTCGGTTAACGTGATCAAATCTTTCCGTCGCCCTGCCTTTTCCACAACCCTTTGTGATATGGCAAAAACAACTGCTCCTGAATCGATGACAGCATTGTGCGGGGCTCCCCATACTTCGATATCACATTCCACGGATTTCCATGGAATGGCTTTAATGCATGAGAAATGATCGTCTTTTTGAATTAGTCCCAACCGTACGGGGTCTGACGTCCTGGGCTTTTCGAGCTTGTCATCGGAAGTTGGGGTCTTCCCTTTCGTTATTGTCAACTTGCTAAGAGTGAACCGTTTTCTGTTCGCCTTGCAATGCTGCAACATGCGTTCATTAGCCTGTTCGGATATAGACAACAAATGGCCAATTGGTAATGGAATCCGGTGGTCCAAGGCCCGAACAATGTTCAAAACGTCGATTTCGCCTATTACGAAGGAAGGTCCGCTTGACTCCATTTCGTTTGGGGAAGGTCTCCATTCAACCACTTCCTTCCGCTCATCAACTGGTCTGTGGCCGCTGCACCAGTAGCCAATGGTCCAGGAAGGGTAAGAACGATGCTCGAAGAAATAGAAGGAGGGGGAAGCACGATAGCCACTACCGAGGAAGCAGCGGAACTTATCCTGCTCGATCAATATATCGCCTTAGGATATCCAGGGTTAGGGATGATCGGAACCATCCGGAGCAACCCGGACTCGAGCTTGCGTAGGCCGATGTGGGCAGTCCCGGGCGATATGGCCCGACTGATGACATGTGTAGTAGACACTCAGATTGGCTGCCATCCCTCCCACTGGTTGAGAGGGGGCAGCGCCTTGTGCCATAGGGGCATCTCTAACAACAATGGGGTGCATCGATCGCAGCAAGGACTCCATCCGAGCGTTAAACTCCCGTTGTTCCTTCTTGCTTTCTTGTATTAGGCTGATTAAAGACCGGGTCAGTTCTAGCATCACGTTTGGCTCACCGCCCCTGCTTGTCGGGGTGCAAGAACGGGTACGACAGGTACATCAGCGACCATCGCTGGCATTGGCAAACCCGTGGTTGCGTCTGCCCCGGGTTTCTTGGTTACGATATGTTGCAAATAGGTAATGGAACCAGAGACAAAACCCATGTTTTTGAATTTATTTTGAAGCGCGGCCAGCTCGACCCTTGCTCTAGCTAGCTCCGAGGAGTCTCCCTCTCTAGGATAATCTTCCCCTTCCAGGAAGCTAGCAGCGAATTTCCGCTCCATTTCTTCTGGCGCAGACATAATCTGCTGCAGAGTATGGTTGATCGGGGAGAACTGCTTTCGCAATTTCGCCCTCATGGTCCTGCTCCGAAGCCCATTGATGAATAGATCCCTCCCGACTTGTTCCCCTCGCTCAGTTTTGACAAACATCCTATAAAATCGGTTTCGGTATTCCGTGACGGAATGGAGTGGCTTTTCTACTCGATCTTTAATCATGAACAAAGCTTGCTCCAGATGAATGTAGTCAAATCGGTTCAGGAAATCCCGTTCAAAAGTTGGGAGGTCTACCCAAACGTAAGTGCTAAACCAATGATGCGCGTCCCCTCCTAATCTGGCGGGGATGTTAATCCGAGCTTTATTGTTGTCATACTGATGTGCAAGTAAGGTAGCCAACCATGCTCCGACTAAGTAATGTGCAGGATAAAAAAGACACACATTTGGTGGAGCCATGGGTGCTCAAGGCGGCGAAGCCGGGTTGGGCACAGGATTCTGATTTTGGGCTTGGTTCACAGCCGGATGAGCGTTCATAGGGGCTGCTCGCCGTCCGACCGATCTACTCCTTGTTACCACGGGATCGCGCCACGGCGTGTTCCGCTGTCTTGGTCGTCCTCTGTTCGCCAGATCGCTCCCCTTTGTTTTGATCCGGAAGCCTGTCACGTGTCGGATCCGATACCAACCTCACGCCCAACGCGACTTTCTGATCGGAGTGGGATGGGGGCCCAGAAGTGCGAAAAAGGGGGTGTGCCAAGGATTTTAGGAAAGTGGGGGTGGAGTCCCAGGTTGGAACTGAGATCTCTTGTGGCAAGTTCCGAGGGTAAAAGCGCAAGAGGGTAGGTGCAGGTCGTACTTGGCGCTTTAATTTTCATAACAAGGAAGGCAGGCCTGAGGCCACCTTTCGTGGTTTGTGCACGGAAGGAACGCCGCAGACGTGGTGTAGCATAAGGCAGATGGCATGCACAGTGCATCCTAGACTAAAGATCCCGGGGTACTTTTCCACAATCATAGTACCGACAGATCTAACCACTCTTGCATTCTTGAACAAAATCCCAACAACAGTGCCCCTGCTCACGAACTCAATTTTCAAGCCTGAAAAGGGGAATCGCCATCTCCTCTGGTTTCGCCTTCGCGGTTGATCGCGCAGTTCGAGCAGTTGTCGGCGCCGGTCGGCTTCGGTTCGGGCTCGCCAAGTGATTTCCGAGGCTCGGTATGCCTGGTGCCGCCGACACTTTTCACACGGTATGCGGGGCCAATAGTGGGCTATGGAATTCCACGACACCACCATGAGTTGGTGATAGGGAAGGAGGAGGTGAAAGGGAGGGAAACTGGTAGTAATAACGACGAAGCCGGAGGATATGAAATATTGCGTGTTATAAGTATTCGGATAGTCGGGGGCCCTAGGATCGTTAGGTATGGCACAGTGAAAGCCCCTTGCGCACAATCGATCGTTCTCTGTCAGATAGGGGAATTCTGGATTTCTTAAGTTCCCCCCCCCGTCTGAGTTGTTCACTTTCCCAGTATTCTCGATATTTCGGGTCCCTCAGGCTCTCATGATCGGACATCCAAGAGGGAAATTCCGCAGCCATATTTGTCTAGCAAGTTTGGTCCCTTGCATCAGTATACGTTGTCCAAGGCTGACTCACGCAGACGAACGCGTACGTGGCAACTCGGCTTCCTCGAGATAGCAATCGTCACTAACTATTGACAGCGGGAGACCATGTTCACTGACGCAATGATCAAAGAACTTGTCTATAACTAAATCTGTTCGTGCCTCTGCGGGTAAAGGAACAAAAATTGCATATTTACTAAATCTATCAACTATAACCATGACTTGGCTCTTGCCGTGCCTGCTCTTGACCCAGACATCCATAAAGTCAATGGACACAGAATCTTAGGGTCTTGTGGGAATAGGCAAGGGTCTGAGAAGACCAAGAGGGGCTCGCGTAGTGGTCTTATTCCGTTGGCATACCTTACAACTGCGTACATACTATGCAGTCGGCCTTCATGCCAGGCCACGTATATGCGCGAACAAGGTTAGCCAATGTCTTTTGCCAACAAAAGTGCCCCTCTGTATCATGACATTCCCCTAAAATCAAGCTACGGATCTCTTCACTATTGGGAACGCACAAACGGTCATCTACGTTAGTCTTCTCGAATAGTAACCCATCTGTAGTGCGGTAGTCTGGCTTAGACTCTGAAGACTCCTTAACTCTCTTGAGGAGATCACTATATATAGGATCCTGCGCATAGGCTTTCTTATCTCTCTGTTGCAGGTCTCGTCCTATATCTAGATAGTGAACTATCGCCCCAAAGTAATCAGCCCTCTAATCCGCGACTACATTATACTTCCCTTTAACTGGCTTGAGCTCAAAGTCGAACTGGTCTATCTCTGCGACCCACCTAGTAAGCTTAGGTGTCATCTTGGCCTGTGTTTAAGCTTAGGTGTCATCTTGGCCTGTGTTTTCAGCCACCTCAACGTCTCGTGGTCTGAATAGACTTTGAAGTGCCTCCCAAGCAAGTAATGCTTCCAATGGTCTAAGCTTGCTTGAGAGCGTGGAGTTCCCTCTCGTAGGTAGATGTCGCAACCTTATCTGAAGGCATCCTAGCAGACATGAACTCTATGGGTCTATACCCATTGCCATCATCTTGCTGTAACAAAACACCTATCCCATACTGACTTGCGTCAGTGGTGACAACAAAAGGTAAAGGTGGGTCGGCTACCTTGAGGACTGGATACTCTATCAAGGCCCGCTTTAACTTGTTCAGGGCCGATGTACAGTCTCTATGCCATTCCCAGATTGCCTTTTTCTTTAGCAACCTGCGCATGGGTGCAGCGATGGTAGAAAAGTTCCTCACGACCTTCCTATAGTAGTTGGCTAAGCCTAGAAATGACCGCAACTCTGTCAGTGGGGCGTGGCCAATCTCTGATCGCTGCTATCTTACTGCCCTCATGTTTTATGCCATCTCCATCTAAGACATGGCCCAAGTATAGGACTTGCGTCTTGGCCCACTCACACTTCTTTGCGTTGATCTTGAAGTTAGCTTCCCTCAGCTTCTCCAAGACCTGCCTCAGATGGCCCTCATGCTCCTGGAGGGTCTTACTAAGACTAGGATATCATCTAGGTATACAACTACGAATCTATCTAACCATGGCCTAAACAGATCATTCATGCAGCACTGGAACGTAGTTGGCGCATAGGTTAGTCCAAAGGGCATCACGATAAACTCATAGTGCCCATATCTAGTCCGAAATGTCGTCTTGTACTGATCATCAGGGTGGACCTCTATTTGATGATAGCCTGATTTCAAATCTATCTTAGAGAAGTACTTGCAGCCCTGCACCCGATCTAACAGGTCATCTATACGAGGCAGTGGTTCTGCATTCTTCACTGTGACGACATTGAGACCCCTATAGTCTATGCACATTCTAAGCTCTCCCTCCTTCTTAGGAACGAAAAGAACAGGTGCTCCAAATGGAGACGAACTGGGCCTAATCCAACCCTTCTCGAGGAGTTCGCACTGTAAAAAAAAAGATGAAGGAAAGAAAAAAGAAGTCCCCACTGTAAAGCGGCCAGATATATTGACAACTTTTTCATATTTCTGTTTTTTCCCTTTTCTTTCCTTTCCCTGTTTCCTTGTTTTGGTATGTATTGTCTTTATGCAGACGATATAGGCACCCCCTCTCGACGCGTTCGGCCGGCCGAACGCGGACCCAAAAAAAAAAAAAAAAAAAAAAAAAAAAGAATTCCAAAAAATCTGAAAATTTTATATATTATGCAGAAGAATAAAGTTCAATAAACTAAACAACGTTTGCCTCAACGTTTCATCCAAATTCGTTTCCAAATTAAATCAAATACTAAAAATAAATCATAATAATGAAAATTAGAAAAAATAAAACGAGAATGAAATTATTGAGTGGGCGAGCACGTTTTTGGCACCGCCATCTTTGGCGATTTTTCTTTTTTTTTTGGCTGTGACAAATGCCATGAAAATTTTTATATGTGTATCTTACATAATAGAGAATCTAGAAATAAACTTTAATAAAGTTTGAAAAAATAATATTTTTTTTCATGCCCCGAAATAAAGGAAAAACGAAAAGTGAAAAGAGAGAAAAAACAAATTAGTGAGTGGGCAAGCAAGTTTTGACACCACCATCTTTGCCGATTTTTCATTTTTGTTTGGCTGAACAAAATGGCTTCAAAATTAAGACGGAGATACCTCACATCACAATGAACACACAAAAGAAAAATCAGAAAAATATAATAAAATTTAGCAGTCGAATCCCCGTTGCCTCGGTGAAAGGGAGGTGCCCTAGGCCAGCTAGACGATAGGGGCCTTTTGAAATCCAAAGATAGTTTAACCTTGAAATTATTAACTGTCAATAGTTCAAGGTATTTTAGTGAATCAATTATGTAAATAATCAAAATCAATGTATATCAAAAAAAATGAAGAATCAAGTAGTAAGAGACTATTGGGTTTATTTAACTTTATTATAATAGATGAATTAAATAGATGAATTAAATAGATGAATTAGTATTTATTGAAATTCATTTCATTATTTATTGATTTTTGGTGGGGTCCGAACCCCTTCAGGTTCACGAACGCCCGAACGTTCAGGGGTCAGCTTAGGGGCCTCCATACGTTCGGCCTGGCAACCCTGATTATATAGATATAAACATGGTTACCAGGCCGAACTTGTTCGGGCGTTCGGGTCCGAACCTGAAAGGGCTCGGCCCCTGCCAGAAATTATTTCGGGGCCTAAACATTATTTGTTTTTGTTGGAAAGTTTTGTGCGAGTTCTTTATGACATGCCCTACATGCATATAAATATTCAAGGCATTTTACGAAGCAACAAAAAAATGAAAATTCACCAAAGATCGCGGTGTCAAAATGTGCTTGGCCACTGAGTTTTTTTTTTTTTTAAACTTTTCACTTTCTATTTTGATTTTATTTTTGCGCCTCAAATATTTTATTATTTTTTGAAAGTTTTTTTTAATGAGATTTATATTATACTAAATACACATCTCTAACTTTCCAGGGTATTTGGCTATCCCAAAAAAAAGAGAAAAATCGCCATAGATAGCGGTGTCGAAAACGTGCTCGCCCACTCACTAATTTTAATTCTCTTTTCATTTTTTCTTATTTGTATTTTTCTTATTATTACTTGTCCTTCGTATTTTTTTTATTTCAAATTTGGTAAGGAATCTGGATGTAACCCTGAGGGAAATCTTGTTCATTTTATTTTTCTGCATGACATATATTTTTTTCAGACTTTTTTTTTTTTTTTGATTTTTTAATTTGGGTCCGCGTGCGGCCCGAACGGCCAAATGCATCCCCAAGGGGGGGCAAACGTTCGGTAGGTTCAGGTTCGTTAATTTGGCCGAACCCGAACGCCGGCAACCCTATATATAAATAAATAAATAAATGCATGGGTCCTAGGGACCATCTCACGCAAATATGTACATGTCATGCATCATCTTCACATGCAGTGATCAATAGTATCAACCATAGACAAAGGTAGAGAAGAAGAGGACCGAGTTTCACAACTTATATTATCAGAAATATGAATACAAAGTGTTTCAAAGTTCCCCTGAGTCCAGCGCTCATCAGCCTAACACCAATCTCTTGTCAACTCATCAATATGGTTTCCAATGTATCAGCGCTTCATCTGCAGACAATCTCCAAGTCGTCAATGTGGTCACTACTTCTTCAGCGCCACCTCTGCAGGTCACATCTAACCCAGGTAAGTATCTTCCATAGCCGAACCTTGAATGAACACT
>BFEA01000536.1:3472-15402 GCA_003427395.1 Chara braunii | reverse complement strand
GAGAGAGAGAGAGAGAGAGAGAGAGAGAGAGAGAGAGAGAGAGAGAGAGAGAGAGAGAGAGAGAGAGAGAGAGTAGGCGAGCTGCAGCCAAACAGCTCGGGCAGCCATACAAAGAGGACACAGTCGTTAGAAAACACGCATGAACTAGTCCAAAAACGAGCGACTTCTCGGATGAAAACTGCAAAAGAGCAAGCATGCGGTCCCTCGACCGGTTTCGCCCATCCGCAGGGGCATCGTCAGGAGGGTGACTCCTTGGAGTCTTCGGCTAAAAAAAGGAGACTCCGGCCTTGTCTCCTGACATATATAGTTATCTTCGTGTTTGCTCAAAGTTTGTCCAAAAACGGTCGTGTCTATCCTGCCTCCTCAAGATCTAAAATTGGCGTTACGTCTACGCGTCGGCCAAGACGCGTTTTATCTAACTCTGCTCGTTAGGCTTCCTTTCCCCGATCTCTGAATCTAGTCCAGGTATTGTCCCCTCCAGTCAGGTCTGCTAAAAACACTACGTAGCTCCCGGTTTCCGCCCGTGTTCTCCAGGAGTCGGTATCTCAAGTGACCACAAAATTGCAGTGTAAAGAAAAGAAAAGAAAAGAAAAGAAAAGAAAAGAAAAAGAAAAGCAGACGAAAATGCAAGCCCAAAATCCAGGTGAAATCAACGAAAATATGTCGCTTCCGCCTACCCTCATTTCCCCTAACTCGGTCATCCCGTCAACTCCTACTTACGTATCCCCATCGGAGTCGTGTAGGATTTTACCCTGGATGCCAAAATTTCCGTAATTCCAAAATCCTCGGTTTTACGGGTTTCCCAAAACTTCTTAGATCCCGCTTCTTCCTCCTCTTGTTACTGCGTCAACGCCTCCCCCTTGTTTTGCCCTCCATACTCTGTTTCACTTCAGTGGTAGTCTTTCCTCCTATGCTTCTCCCTTTCCTTTGCCCATTTCGCGGAATGCGTCATCGCCGTACACATACAGTGTAGTGCTCGCGTCGGCACGACTTTGGTCAAATTGGCCAAAGCTCCGAGGGAGACCTCCGGGGTGTACCCCCGGAGGTCTGCCTCACAGATTCTAAAGCCCAGTGCTCCCAATACCAGTTGCTTGTTCGAGGCGTGATCCCACAATCTTCTGAGAGTAGTAGTTTGTACAACTTTCTTGACTGCCTTAGCCAAATACGAGTCATAGTCCTGCATGGTTTGAAAGACCAGCTTGCCATGCTGTTGCAGGGAGTCCGTATCCTTGGTCTCCGAAGTGTATAGTAACTGCAGAGGCCCTTCGGTAATCGTCATATGACCCCCAACAAATTGCCAGCACAACCCGCAGTCATCTTTCCTCACTATCTCGAAATGTTTATCATATATCGTCTCGAAATCTTCGAAGAACTGTTCGTGGTAATCCCCTGCCTCAGCATCTCTCGTGATATCTATCACTACAGTGATATCGTCTACGATCCGCCAGCCTCCCACTAGCTTCCTATCGTATCCGAGCTCTTTCAGGAACCATAGTTCCGCCATTGCACAGGTAATCGAAGCTAAAACTGGACTGGTCGACTTACCCATGGGTATTCTAAAACTTGTCTCACTACATTCGATCCGCATTTAACCACTGCATGTCTTAGGTCAAAATCGACAGCTAACATCAGTTTCTTCAACGGAATGCTCACATACCCATCCATTTTCTTCCTATTCTGGCTAACCACGCACCACTTTCCCCTTACCGAGACTCTTACTTGCTTAACCCCATCATCTTCATATTTCCTCAGCAGTTGTTGGACTGCATCCCTAACTGCACCGTGTGGGATTCTCGAGAACATATCCTTGATATTGTAACATCTTCCCACTGCGTGCGCACATCCTGCGGCTCTTAGCTGTACCGTAGTGGCGCTTTATTGTTCCGTCAGTTCTGAAATCGAGTTCAAATAGAATGTGCTGTTCGCCGCGAGCCGCCTCAGCATCCAGTATAGTGCACGTGCTACCCTCTGATGCGCCAATGCTGCCGGATCTGCTGGTGCTGGTGCTATCGGTCTCCAACGCGTGAAATCCTTGTGTTTCGGTATTACGTACGCTGTCCCTTGTCGTCCATCGGGTCTCCACCCGCCGATAGCGTCCAGCCCCTTCCTGAGGAAGTCTGCTTTGATCTCCTTGAGAGTATCTTTCTCCTCCTCCAGACTTCCGATATGCTCGTAGTTAGTGTTCCATGCGAAGGTTTTCCCAAACCCATGCTGATATAGAATCGAGCACATCACCACTATATCACCTTGGTTCCTGTCGATCGGAGATAGAACCAATCCTTCAAAACGCCTGCTCCAGTCCTGCACCATGATGTCAGTCCGAGCAGCGGATTCTGATCTCCTCTCCGTCCAGATTTCTTTTTTTCCACCCTTGGCCTGATTACTCCCTTCAGATGCTTGCAAGCCTCCAGAATAGCCTGCTCCATGCTCTCCAAACTGCTAGCTTTCGCCGGTCTCGTGATGTTCTTCGCGTTCTTAACAAAATCCGTAACCTTCAACTCTGTAAACCTTGTCAGTACGTGCCCTTCATGCTTGGGTTGCTTGCTACCCTTGCAGGGACACCAGTGTTCGTCGACCTTTGCAAAACGTTTATGGTTATGTATCAGTTCGCCGACGTTCCGGTTTCGTAACCATACAATCCGTATCCTACTCTTCACGAAATTTGCTAGTGCCTTATCAATTACGGCTCCATCTATCGCATGCTCCATAACAGTTCGTACCCCTTTCTTCAGAATTCTTGTGTCAAAATGTATCTTCACACAGATTTTCTTTCGCACGCTAACACCTGTCTTCGTGGCAATAACCCTATCGGTCTTCGTACGTAGTCTGTGTTTTGTCTGTTTTTCAGTAAACATACCAGCTGTTCTATACAGTCCGATCAGTATCTTGGTCGGCAGTGGCCGCAGCTGTGAATCTGGCCTAGGTCTGCGTAAAAGTGACGTCAGTAAAGTCTTATTCCTTTCAGTCGTGGTCTTTGCCCGTACGATTTTCTTAATCTTCACCACGCCACCCGTTTGCAGTTCGTTTTTTGCCTTCCGTAGCATCTTCACGGCTCCTTCTATTTCCATAGTGGTCTCCCCGAACGACCTTTTTATCTTCCTTCATCCGTCTATCCAAGTATTCCCACCTAAATAATATAATGTTATCTCCTCCTTTGTACATGTCCTTCCTCTCAGCCATGACAGAATCGATGCGAACTCCGAATGTCCAAATTTAAAAGTAACTACCTTGTCTGAGCTCTCTTCTCTCTTTATACCCTTTCTATCCCTTCTCCCTCTTCGATTCCTCCCCTTAGTTACCTTCTCTCTCTTCCCAAGGTCTCGTGTATTCAAGCTGGGGTTTAAGCTCGCAATAAGATAGCGTTCAAATTCGTAATCGTCTGTGTCATTGACGTATCTAAGCGGTATGATCGCGTATTTATCCAGGCTAAACTTCCTCAACCAGCAATACAGGTGCGGAGCAAGCCCCAGTGAGTCACCCAGTGCGTTACGACAATGTTCCCTCCATCGCTGTATGATTGGTCTGACCGTGCATCCTACGTAGACCTTCTTAGTCCATGGGCTCGCCACTATGTATACTCCAGCTGTATCTAGTTCAAGTAAAGTGTGTGCATCTACAGACAAAGTGAAAAACTTTTCTAACCAAGGTATCTGCCCCTTTACTATCAATAACATCATTGTCGAAGACATAACACTTTCTACCTTCCTACCAACTTCGCCAGTGATCCCATGATTCCTTAACATCACCCGCTGTTTAAGCCACCTACCGAGCTCCTCCCATAGTTCGGAGTTAGTCGGGATGGTATACTGTCAATCCGATTCATCTTCCGGCTGTGTTGGAGCTGACCGTATGATTACTGGTTCCTGTCTCTTCACAGGTCTCTCTATGGTAGTCTTGTCCTTCACGAACTCCTTTCGTGGTGTTCCTGACGCCTTGGTCTTAGAGGTTTCCCTTGTGTTAGTTTGAGTCTCGTTTAAGCCGTCGTATGTCAGTTGCACCCGGTGTCGTACCAAATACCCTTACAAGGGTATTTGGCGTGTTTTTTGTAAGCCGCGCAAGTGCGGTGTCGTCCGCCTGACGGCGTGCGCATGAGCGAAAGTATAGGTTCTTGTCAGGGTGAGAGGCGTGCGTGGCGGCATGGGGTATCGACGGTGAGGCGCAACTCTGCGCTGCCTAGGCGTGCGTGGCGTCGCGAGCCGGCGAGACGCACGATGTTTGGTTGTATTTTATATTAAATAATTGATTGTATTAATTTTGGTTATGCTCCGGCGTGCCGTTGACTCGGGCGCGACGCTGGACTTAATGGGCGTCGCGACAGTCGAGGACCTTGAGTACGGGCCCCAGCTGATGGGTCTGCGGGTTGGGATGCCGGCAAGGTTCCTCTATCATGCGGCCATTGACAGCGTGAACCGGGTTCGACGTGCATGGGAATCGGTGGGTGATTAGCCCACAGGGCGGAAGAAAGACCAAAATGGCGTGGGTATTTCTGCAGGGGCACTAGGGCCGCGGCCTGCAGCGGTACCGTGCGAATCGCACGTCGGACTGGGGTTCAGGGGCAAAACGGCTATTGGGCTGTCTATTTGCTGGTCCCCTCCGAAGCTTCCTCCAGGACGGTCAGAGCTGCTGGACGGCCTGCCGAGTCGCTGGCAGTTCGCATCCCGTAGGCTGCGCTATACCTCGTCGTTTTGACGTAGGAACAAACGGTCGTTGTGTAGCGACCGGTCGTCCGTTAGGCAGGAAGGTAGTTGGGAGGGTGGCGGGAATCGAAGAGGGCTGAAAGTGGGGCGGGGAAGCGGGTCGGGATGGCAGTTGCCAAGAAAACAAGGGCGGGCTCCGTTTTTTCTTGGAGCGAATGCCCCGACTGGTCCGTTGAGTCGGCGGGTCTTATTCGGCGTTAGGGGGGGCGTTATTGAAGGGTTCCGGGTTTTCAGCGTGTGTGGTTGGTTGTTTCTGTCAGTTTAGTTTCTGTTTTGTCCTTCTTTTTTTTTTTTTTTTTTTCGTTAGATAAGCGTGGATTCTGCACGGATTCTGTAACTGTAATCCGTGGGCAAGGTCTCACGAGCAAAGAGGATGCGATTTATTGCCCGATTCTGGACGTGTTTGTGTACGAATGAATAAAATCGCGGCCGATCTGCTGTTCTGCACCCTAGCAACAAGCCATCCAGGTTCAGGCCTGCTATGCAATCCTCTTTGCTAGCGTGGAATTTTTTTTTTTTTTTTTTTTCCGACACGACACATCAAGTATCAACATCGGCGTGGATGGCTGCCCACTGCGTGCTTTTTTTTTTTTCCCACCTGCGTTTTGCCCTTTTTCTTCTTTTCTTTTTTCCTTTGTAAAAGGGCGACGGTCTTGAGATATCATCATTGAGTGCCAAAGTTACTAGGAACAATGGTTCCACCGGCCGTGTAGGCCGGAGCCAGGCAGTTGTAGGCCTGTGGATTTAGGATCTAGTACTTAGGGCATACTCACACGGGGACCAAAAAGCCCAAAATCCCAAAATTTGAGTCGTTTTTCGGGTCACACTGGGGTGGCACGGTGACCAAATGCCTCAAACCGTGACCCTTCTGTCAGCGGCCTGCGGGGCCGCGGGTGAACCCTTTTTGAGACCACCTCCGGAGGTGGTCTCAAATGACCAAACGCTTTTTTCTTTTTGTGTTCGCGAATTCAAGGAAATCGTAGACGAATAAGACAGCGCGCGAAACAACTGGAGGGGCGGGAATTGGGGCATTTGGGTTTTTTGAAGCCCGTCGCCTAGTCACACCACGCGCATGCAGAAGACCCAGCTCTGTAAGCTACATCCACGGCGGTTTGTCGTGTGTTGCGGAGGCGTAGCGCCCGCCTCTCCCCACACCTCCGCCGCTCTTCCCACATCTCCGCCTGTCTCTGCTCCGCCGAAGAGCTCAACCGTTGGGAATGTGTGTGAAATGTATGTGGTTGGTTTCGTGGGTCTGATGCATTCCCAGTGTCCTATCGCGTGTGAAATGTATGTGGTTGGTTTCGTGGGTCTGATGCATTCCCAGTGTCCTATCCACCCGTTTGTTCCGGCCCAGGGGAACAGTGTGGATACATGGAACTATTTGCATGTATCTGCACTGTTTGCCTGGGCTGGTGCGAACGGGGTGATTCATCGTGGGGAATGCATCCGAGCTCGTTTGGAGTTCGGATGCATTCCCCGCGATGAATCACCCCGTTGGCATCAGCCCAGGCAAACAGTGCAGATACATGCAAATCGTCCCATGTATCCACACTGTTCCCTTGGGCGGATACAAACGGGTGCGGCATAGGGAATGCATCAGGCCATGTTCCAGGGGGAAGTTCGCTGACAGAGAGGTGTGGCCTGAAAGGAATAAAAAAACAAATTCCATATTTGTTTCTGTTTGTTTTTTTTTCTAATTCCATCTTTTTTTTTTGGTCCTCGACCGTGTGACCCGCCGCACTTGCCCTGAACCCAAAGTGTCAGGGTCGCGACTTCGTCATTTCTGGACGAAGTCCGCCCGTGTGACCACACGGGGACCAAATGCCTAAAAAAACACGAACCAAATGCCTCAAATTTTTGAGACTTTTGGTCCCCGTGTGAGTATGCCCTTAGTAGCTAGATGTATTAATAGAAATAGGTTGGAGTGTTTAAGACGAGTGTAGATAGGAACAAGTAGAGGTTTAGCTGTCTGTTGAAGTGGTGTTGATTTGATACTCGAGAGGAAGAAGAATGGAGCAGTAATTCACGACATGGCTAATAGCCAGAGATACGAAGGTACAATTTCAGATAAAGGAGGCAGTTGCCCAAGTGACTACTAAGCTAAACTGGCTGATGCTGCCAGGATAACTCCGGGTAGAATTGTGAGGTCCCCAGCCTCGAGAGACTATTTTGGAATAAAGTGTGTGAGCGTTTAAAAAAAAAAAAAAAAAGAGATATCATCATTGAGCTGACTGGCGTGGAGGATATTGCATTGAAGACCTCCGTCACCTTGGAGTGACACTTTGGCCTCTTTTTTGGATTGGTGGAGAACTCATCATGTTATGCCCTTGGAGTGGGGCGACTTTTGGTCTGACGCCTCCATCCTCATGGGCTCTGCTACCCTTCAGTTACCGCGGAACAGAGCCGAACAGAGCCTATGTTTTCGAGGCAACGCGTGCGGTCATTCTCTGGAATATCTGGACGTCACCTAACGCCGCGGTCCGCGAGGGCAAACGCTCGTCCTGGCAAGATCTGATTGGAGCTGTTTTGGCGGAATTACGCCATGTTATTCTTCTTGATTGGCAAAGTTGCCTCGGTCTCTGCAGGAATTCGATGGTTTCGTAGGCATTGGGCTGCATGTGACATGCTTGTTTCTATTGATGGTCTGACGGCTTTTGTCCATTTCGGCGACCCTTTTTCGGGCCTTTCTGGAAATTCTTCGTCTGCTGCTTAGTATAGTTGGTCTTCGGTTGAACTGCAGGGGTAGGGCTTGGTTCAGGGAGTGGGACCGAGACCTGTTGGCCTCTGCTGTTTCAGACTCTGTGTTCGAACTTTGTAAAGCCTTGGGCACTGGGCCCCTGTAATAAATTGACAATTCCAAAAAAAAAAAAAAAAAAAAGATGTATTTCGTTTTACTCATCAAGTTCCATCATCTGGGTTTGAACACGGGTCTGTATTTCAGCACTTCAGTGGTGTACCTTCTGAGCTAGCCTCGTGGGTCTTTTTTTTCTTTTTGGAAAGGCCGTTTGGGGCTCGCTCCAGTTGGTCTGCTATGGGACGCTGGACCCGGTTTCCAGCCGTAGCAAACCTGGTTACTGGTCCCAGCTGGAGGGATTCCCGGCCTCCGACTGATTTTCCTATAATGAATTGCCAATTTCCAAAAAAACAAAAAAACAAAATCACAAAAATCATGGTGGTGTATCTTTTTATGTTCTAGCGGAAGATTCAGTCTCGTTTTGCACACCATGCAACATTCCCACTGTGAGCCTCTCTCCACTGGCCTCCGCATGGAAAAAAGACAGAAAATACGGTGTCGCATCTATCCATGTTCTAGCCCAAGATTCATTCTCATTTTGCACGTTTGGTGAGAAGTGGAGCGACGCCCTATGGGGTGAAATCGGAAGAAGGCAAAAGATGACCGGCAATACGGGCTGCGGGCCCGCGTGCTCGCGGTATGTCAGTGGAAGCCGGTCACTACCGTGTGCTATGCTAGCTCCGGGGGTCGGGAAAAGGACGAGCGGAGCCGATAGCATTAGGCGAACAGTCGGCCACGAGCGCTCGCACCGTGAGGTACAGCAGCGGGGGAGGCACAGCGGAGGGTGACATGAGCAGTGGAGGGAATCCGGGCGCCATTCCGCGCCGGATGCATCCGGCAGGGGAAGGAGAGCGGGCCAGCGGGGTTTCACTGTGGCACTGCTGTAATCCGTCCGCCGGGGCTGGGTATAGGAGCCATAGATTAAACAGGTCGTCCAGCAGTTGGCTTTCCCCGCGGTTCTGTACGGGATAGCTAAGAGCTGGCCACAGTGGAACGACGGACGGTAGAACCGTGAGTAGGAGTACAGCGGAGTGAAGGACAAACGAGAGAGGGCAGCGGTACACACAGGCCGGCGAGGCGTAGGCGGAGACGGAGGAGAGGGGAAAGTGGAAACAAACGAAATGAACCTGGCGCGGTTCCGCGCCGGGTACGTGCAAAAAAGGGGAAGCAGGAGCCGGGCGCAGTGGAGAACTCGCCACACTCTCGATCCTGAATGGAAACGGGAGGGGAAAGAGGCGATCCCGGGGTTTTAGCCCCGGGCGAATCGATTGGTGGGGTTAGATTAGCTAGGGAGTGAGTAGAAAATGAGGTAGATAGAAAACGGGCTGCGCGGGGGTATGGAAGAGCGATGAAGATGGCGGATGGAGGGATGATAACTCTTTCGATTCTATACGGAATCAGACGAGGGAGGACAGTGAATCGGGGTTTTAGGGGCGGGCGACCACGAATTTGCAGTCAGATCTAGTGATAGAATAGTGAGTTAGGGGGTAGAGAAGAAGGTTAGTGCGCGTGGGCTATGGCTGGAATGTCGGGAAGGAAGGCAAGTGGGGGCGAAGATTAGCGTGTTCGGCCATTTCTGGGCCGTTTTCGACAAATAGGGAGGCTAATTTGGGGTTTGAATCCCGGGCGAACTGACTGGCCGGACTAGTTTGATTAATAGATTAGTAAATTAGTAGTTAATAGAGGTAATGAGCCGCGCGGAGATGTCGGCCCGGTGACTACGGCAGGGCGAAGAGAGACGTTTCTCGCCCGATTCTTGATGGAATCGGGCGAACTGAAGACCGAAGTCGGGGTTTAGAGGTAGTGCGATGTCAATGATAGTGTTAGCTTTAGATAGAAGTTAGCAAAGGTGAAGTTAGTGGAAAACGTTAGTGCGCGGAGCTATGGTAAAGGAGAAAAGGAAGAGTTAGTTTTCACCCGTGTGGAGGGCGATTTCGGTTAGGCAGGAGTTTGATCTGTGGGGTTGAATGAAGGCGAGCCTGAATCTGTGGTTAGATTCGGCTGTAGATTAGTAGAAAGAGCGTTAGTAGAGCAACGGGGTGCGCCCAAGGGGAAGACTGCTTTGAAGTGGGATGAATCTTCCACATTTCGGGGAAGGTTCATTCTTTTTTGGCACAGCCGACAGGAGTGAATCACCGGGTACAGTAGAGGTAAGGGGAGAGTTAGTGTAAAAGGGGGCAATGATGGGGATAACGGGGAAATCGCGAAAGGAAAGGGGGAGGATAGCAGCGGGGTACTCACCCGTCGAGAGCCACGACGACCTCCTTCCCGCTGTAGCTGTTACCGTGGCAGCGTCCATTCAGGTGTTATTTGCAGAAGTTGAAAGGCGGACGACCCCCATGCCTACAGACCAAATTCCCGTGTAGGTGACCTGGGCAGTAGACCCCTGCGGTGTAGATCTATGACCACACTGTAGAAGCTCACAGGGGCCGGACATAGCAGGGATTGATAAGATTAGGAACGTTTTGGTTCCGTTGGTCGTTGGCATCTGAGCTGTGAGAGTGTGGTGTGACCAAGCAAGTGGCTTCCTGGGGGTGGTTGTGCTCCCTCTTCTTGCTACCAAGGCATCAGTCCGTGGTCGGGGACTATAGCCAGCACGCTTTAAATCATGCTCGAACGGTCTGGCCGAGTTGTGCTGCCCAGCGGCGCTGTGCATTACTGAGTGTCTCACTACTGAGTGTCTCACGGGCTGTCCCCGCTGCGTTCCTGGTGCTGAGGAACAAGGAGGGGCTGACTGTGGAGTATGTGTGCAGTAACTCAGAAGGCCRTCTCGGAGGGGAATGAGACCGGAGGGCGAACGAGCACGGCATCGCCACGGCATTGACTGCGCAGTACTATAGGCCAGAGATCGCATAWGTACGGAGCATCTGCMAAGTTAGAAACAGCAAGGCACAGCCGTGGGGCTAAGAAACTCATTTGCAGGCTAGGGGCCGTATGTGCCATTTGAGCAGTGGAAACAACAGGGCAGCCACCGGAGCCGCAAACATATTAGCTGATCGGTGCAGTGCCCACCACGCCAGGGAAAGTAGTTTGAGTATTGACCACCTTGTGGGTAGCTGTTAAGGCCTAGCRAGGGCATCAGTCAACATCTACGCGCACTCCACCTGCTGCATGGCCAGTTGGCTTACATTGCTGCCTCGCGATTGAGATAAATGGGAGCTGCTTGCTCAAAATCCACGGCGTGTGGTTTGAGGCTGGGGTCAATGAWGCTTGGGCTTTGTCGCTAGGCAGAAGGGTTGAGATCGCTGAAAGGTGAGGGGCTTTGCGGTGAGAGGGAGGATTATCCTGGAGTTGACCGCAGGCGGCTTCGACCTTGTTGACCAGCCTGTACGTGTTTGGCTGCCATTGTGKGGCCCTCAGGCGATCGAAGATAACAAGGCCCTCTCTTGCGAGTCTGAGCGCACCCTCCTTGGATCTGAGAGTCTCAAAACATTTCTCTACCTGCCCTTTTTACTCTTAAGTCTGGTCTATTGGTTCTRAGAGGAAGGCGGCACGMGGGATTGCAACCCATAATCCGCACCAAGGCCTCTGTGGGAGGTTCGCCCCACCGATTGCGGAAGCTCTGCCAGAACTCAGGAGGAGTTCTGGAGGGAATCGTCAGGTAAACCACTTCCATCTATACAACCTATTACCACCCATGTTTGTTTATCCCCCTGTAGTATGACTGTTGTGTGCATGAGGTTCTCCCTATGGTTTTTGCTTTCTCTTCAGGACCCAATCAGACTGAATGGGAGGAACGTGTGAGGGTGAAGCCTAAGTTTCTTCTTTATTTTGGTTGAAAGCAGACAAAAGGATAAACTGGGGGAAGGTGGGAGGAAGATAGTCTTGCATGCGTTTGAAGGGTCAACCAAAGCCTAAGCATTGTTTTCATGGTGAATGGCTCAGGGCTGTGTTTTATTTGACTGTTTTTTGAAGGACCAGACATTGTTTCCATGGTAAATGACCTGGTTGCTCTTGTTAATTCCGAGGGTTTGCTTGATTAAAGGGGTTTAAGTTTTTGTTTATTCTGAGGGAGGATTTTTGGTCTAAGGCTAAGCATCGTTTCCATGGTGAATGGTTTAGCCTGAAAACCACGCACATAAGTTAAATTGAGTATAAAAGGAAAAATACTTTATATATATATTTGCATGTGAACTGGCAGCCGGGCATTATTTTCATGGTGAATGGTCCAGCGTTAAGCCATATCATTAAGAAGAGAAAGGGAAAAAAAATACGAAGTATAAATGAAAATAGTGTGGGCAAGTTGAACATTGTTTTCATGGCCAATGGTTCAGTCCCCTGCYCATCTTTGCTTTCCTTTTTTTGAAAACAAAGTCAGAAAAATACTAAATTTTGAATATTAAACGGCTCAGGGCGGCTAGGTATTGTTTTCATAGCGAATGACCTAGTCATATGCCCAAAAGAAGAGAGAAGTAGTTGTGCAACCTATTCGTGTATAT
>BFEA01000535.1:1042273-1052391 GCA_003427395.1 Chara braunii | reverse complement strand
TTTTTTTTTTTTTTTTGGAACACAACACTCCTTCGAGTGCTAGTTAATATGTACACTATACTATCTATAAGTTGTAATGTAGTTTACAATAAGATGTTTGTCTGTTTGTCTGTCATTCTGCATTAGTAAGCTTGCTGCTATTTGTGCCTGTCAATCCTAATGGATCGCTGTGCAGTTACTCTGTACACTGATCGGGCGGCTCCATCTATTGGTGGGGAGCTGCACCTGCTGGAAACCGGGTCCAACATTCCATTGATACATCTTGTAATTCAGCAATTGTTGGTCTCAAGAACCTAGAAACGCCCGTCGCTCAAAAAAAAAGAAGAAAAACACGAACATGCATCTTTTAGCTGGCAACGCCAGCCGTTTTGCTTTGGAGGCTGAGCCCCGAAAGTTGGGTCGAGCGCATCGGTCCGACACCGCTCGTGGCAGCGCGGGACCCTCTTGGCCGCGTCACGCAGGAGTTGGACGAACCTCGTCACGAACACACACATGGAGCTTCCTTAGGCCGCTCCGGCCTAGTGCGCCAGCCATATCTCTCGCGAGCCCCTACGACAGGATAGGGCCTACGCGAGGCACAACTTACCTCCACCTTACGGGAGCTGTCACCTCCCTTCGGTGGGCGTATCCCCGCCAAGCTACCAGTCCACAATACGAAAGCTACTCGGTTGCAATCGCAGAGGTGTACCAGCCGAGGGCGTTTCTCGTTCGCTGTAGCATAGGGGGTACGCGCGGTAGTACGCCCATTGGACCCGCACGCGGACCGACATCCTGGGGGGCTGAAGTCCCAAGCGCGGCTCGTCGTCGGTCGGCTAGGACGTATCCCACTCACCACGCATACACCACTCTACGAACACAAGAAGGGAAACATACACACACATATACGCGAGACGACACAACACAAAACAACGCGACAATGTTCCTAGCCCCTTAGTAGTCGTCCCATAACTTTCTGACGCGGAAATCGGATGGGCGTCGCGTGCGAGGCTTAGTATAATTATTGCGCGGACGCAGGGCTAACTCATATTGATTCGCAATGCAAGCGTATGCAAACGGTCGCAATGATGGCGTACTATGTAGTACCCATACTCACGTGGCCCTCGTTAATCTCGAGGGTCGCGTTCGACACTCAAGTGTCGGTTGACAAGCGCCTAGAGGGGTAATCTCTCGACTCCAGACAACCGCCATGTGCGGTTGAAGACCACACCCTCTTCTGCACCCTGTGCAGAGGGGTTGAGTAGACAACTTTTAAGCTGCCGTGGCGGTCAAACATCAAGGGGTTTGACTTTGACGGCCGCCACAGACTGTAACGTCCAACCATGAAAGCGCAAAAAGGAACTCACTCCAACTCTCATTAGTTGGTGGCCTCCTAGAAATAGAAGGGGGTGGACAAGCCCAAACGACGCGCGCGCGGAGGAGGCCCGGTATCCTACTCATAGGCTACCCGGCGTCCGAGATAATGGGGCCCGTACACGGACTCCCATAGGCCGACCGAGACTAGCCCCTCGCCCACGTGCCGCTTCACGTTACCAAAGTCCCAAACCTATTGGCCGTGTCACGCTCGTGGTCTCGCCGCCTGACCCATAACTCTTTTAGTGCGGGATGCGACGAGTACTACGCGCGCGAACTTAATATAAGATCGCGAGGGCGCTGGACTTACACATACTATCTCGCTGTGCAGCTCTATGCGAGTAACTGCCATGACGACGCATTATGTAATGCCCATACCCGACGCTCAGGCGTTGGCTGAAGCGCCCGCTAAAGGGAGGTAACCTTTTAGCTGGCGCAAAACCGACCTGAGGGTCTTCCCGCCTTCTGCACCCTGAGGTGTCCCAACGGGTGCGGGGTAAGACGGCCCCTAGGGCAGGAGGGAGTTTGGAGCGGTGGTGAGTTGTCTGGCGCATCACCAGCACCACGCTAACCCTTCCGCCCGAAACTTTATCGTTCCACCAAGATGAATCGCAACAAGGAAAAGAAACAAGCCCTTTTAACACTTTATCAGAGAAAAAACTCCTCTAGTGTTAAGCTCAGGACCGGGGGTCGTCCTGGGCGAGGACCATCATATTCGAGGCTCAGGGCAAACGTCCGACCAAGAATCCTTCAAGAAAGTAGCGGGGGTCATCCCCTCCCTTATATTCATCTCAACCTTCGATTGGGCCCTTAGTACGCGGGCACTTTAGGCCACGCTAACTCCCCACGTAGATACTCATGCACATGCACTTACATATGCACAGGGGGAATAATCAGTGTTGTCACGCGGGGATCCCCGGGGCCCAAGCCGGGGTGGGGGTTTCACCCCCTCAACCCCGCCGCGGGGATCCCCGACCCCCGGCCCCTCCAAATCAACCCCGCACGTGCCCCACCCCCGCACCACCCCCCCCCGCCCCCCCCCCCCCCCCCCCCCCCCCCCCCGCCCCCGCCCCCGCACCATTGCCACCCGCACCTCCATCCCCGCCCAAAACTTCATTTTTGCAGTTCGGCCCAGGGGGTGTAGGCTGCCGCTGCGCACCCCCCTGTATTTTTTTTATTTTTTATTTTTTTTGGGGGGGTGGGGACCGGAGTCGGGGTTAGGGGTGCCCAACCCCGGAACCCCGCACCCCCGCCCGGGCCCCGGGTGTGGGGCTCGACAACCCTGGTCCTATCGGCCCACGGCCCAGATCGGGTGAAAGAATAACAAATTTGTGATTTTGGTCGTTGCGCTGTCGCCCGCGGTGGTCCCGCACCCCGCTGGGAGCGCTGAACCTCATGGTCGTGTCACGCAGGATTTTTCAGAGTGAAAAGAACCGGTCACCACTCCGACCGTGCGCCCCGGCTATACCTCTCATTACACCCCACGACAGGTCGGGGTGCCACGAGGTACAACTCACCTCTACCTAAGGGGCTGTCACCACCCTTAGGTAAGCGTATCCCTGATAATCTACTGGCCTACATGCGAAGGTTTTTACTTGCCTTTGTAGAGGTAGGTCGGCCGAGGGCATTTTCTAGATCGTCGCAGCATAGGAATGAGGTACGCGCGGTAAGACGCCTAAGACTGACTCGTCAGGTTCAGGATGTGATTTTCCTATCCTGGACTTTCAGTTATCAGGTTGAATTTTTTAGAAGGCTGTCTATTTCCTCTTCTGCGTCTAAAATGTATGATTTCTCCTGACAAAATTATCAAAGTATTAATCAAACCTTCCTACTACCAAGGACACTCTATCTTTCCTAACAGACCCTGACTTGGCTGAATATTAGACAGTATAGAAGTTATATAAGACAAATAATGGAAATGGGAGTATTACCGCTGAGAACCCTTCCCACTTTCACAAGTGTTGTGTGTCCGAGACTCTTCACGAGATCAAGTCCAGCCCAATTCAGAAACCATGCACAAAACAGACCTGCACAGGATAATGCAAAGACAGTTCACATGCCATGCACTAACGGCGTCAACCATCAACCATTGACCTTGTCCCTCACTCCTCAAACCATGTATGACAGCTCTATCTTTCCTGAGACGTAAGCTCAATCCCTTCACATTTCTTAAAAGGACCATTGAGAGTGAGTAGGACCATTCAGGCAATGACCACAGGTGACATTTTTACTGACCACAGGGTTTGACTTTAGATGTGGGTATCAAATCAAGGGAGAAAAGTTGAATCGGTAACAACCGACCTGTTATCGAGAGATAACAGCAAATTGGGTTCTTTTTATAGAACCTCTTTCTTCAAATGCAGTAGATAAACAGGGACCTGCACACACACAGGTCAACAAGGATTCAACACTCCCACTCGATTTCCCACATATTGGTATCTAAGGGTCAAGCCCTTAGATCTGAACTGCGAGCCTTGGGATCGCCCTCCCAAGTCTAATCCCTAACCTCTACTCTTACAACCCTACCCTAAGTCGTTTGTCCCCTT
The DNA here is from genome assembly GCA_003427395.1 of Chara braunii. Taxonomy (NCBI): domain Eukaryota; kingdom Viridiplantae; phylum Streptophyta; class Charophyceae; order Charales; family Characeae; genus Chara; species Chara braunii. The sequence continues at coordinate 1,048,495 of BFEA01000535.1, read as the reverse complement.
CTCCTCTCATTCAAGGAGTTTCATGCCTGCGTCTTAAATTGTCTTAGGGAAACTCATACTTCCCCTACTCTCAGTCCTTGCATTCTCTCTCTTTTGAAATCAACACACACCTTGGCACTTATGTAGTAGAGTTTTAACTCATTCATTGTTGTGGCCTTCCACTCGAAAATCATGAACGGATACGGACCTCGCGGTAGTTCTTATTCTACTAGTATCCTTTTTCCCGCGGTCCTAACTTCTTTTTTTGTTGCTTTCCTAGGTTTGTGAGACCTTGCTCCAACAGGAGCATTGTTCTTTTCTCTGTCTTCTATTTATTCTGACATACTCAAGTAGTAAGTTGATTCAGACATGAATCTCTTGCTACTTGGTCAATACCAAGCAATCGGTTAAACAACAGGCAGGCGAGTAAATCACACATGAGTACTCGACTTCCTCTCCAATCCCACTCAATGCATACACAAGATCTGTTCCGAGTAGACGGATAGCTCACACGGGAGTATCTCTTTTAAAACAAATAGTTGAGGCTCCTACCGGGGCACCCTACTACTTGCTTTAGGTATCATCGGAAAGATCTGGATCTCAACCCCCTCCCAGAGGTTAGTAACTGTCTGAGTGAATAATAAGCGACCCGCACAGGAGCCCCCTACTATCACGTGACCAAGTGCACGATCCACTTCATGAGTGCATTAGGATAATCCTAACAAGGGTATTCTTTTGCCCTCCCGGAGCTGATGGATCTGAGACCCGGTTAGTTTGGACAGAAGACGAGTGTTTAGGGTATTCCTACATGAGTACCCCGCCTCGTATGTTAGTATAGAATCAAGCAAGTAATAGGCAAACCCCAACAAGGGCCCTCTACTACTTCCTTGGGTAATGAGTAGTCCATATCTGAAACAAGTAATAGGATGATTCCTACAGAAGCCTTCCTACTACCCGTTTGGTGACCGGACTGCCAGAGAGTAAGTACGTCAGTAAGGAAAGAGAAGCAACATGATTTAGTATTTCTCGTAAGTCGTTAGCCAGTCTTAGACTCAAGTGTGTGAATAGGATGACCCTCACCGGAGCCCCCTACTACACCTTGAATACTGAATCTTTCTGGGTTGTTAATAAGAAGGGAAATTAGTACCAAAATTTTCCCCCATCTTTCTCATCAAGCAGTCCCCTAGTTAATCAAGGTGGTGAGGTAGCACACACAGGAGTACCACCACCCTTCGGATTGTGTCCATCGTCTCAGTCTCATAGGGCAGGCGTCCAACCCATACATGGGTTTTCTACTGCCTTTCGGGGCCTGGTCCGATAGGTTAACAGGGCGACCCGCACAAGAGTCTCCCTTTACCATTTCTAAATGTCAGACATCTCTCCCCTTCACGACGATAGTCGAGCCGGTAGGATAACTCACACATGAGTATCTAATTGCCAATTTTTAGAGGTGTTACTCGGTCTGAGTCTCAAATGACATTTGTCACGCCCACACATGGGTATTCCATCGCCCTTTAAGACTAGTCTGATAGGTTAATTGGGCATCCCTCACAAGAATCTCCCACTATCTTTCCTAAATGTTAGACGACTCTTCCTTCACGATGACAGTCGATCAGGCAGATAGTAGGGTAACTCACACATGAGTACCCCACCGTTTCGTCCTTAGTTGAGTCAGTGCACACCTAAGTAGCATGACGGCTCACACATGAGTCGCCATCGCACCACTTTGTTCTCCAAGTCCAAACAATCCGTAGATTCCTTCTTGGTTATGTTAAGTTCCTTTCCGTCGATCAGACATGATTCTTACTTCAATCATACATTCTTTTCACTTTTGATAACCTTGATCCTGAAGAAAGCATGAAACTGTATGTCATACACCCACACAAGCAGTCTAATAGATGGTTGTAGTCTGTAGGGGTATACGAGAAAGGGGTAAGTCATGTGTACCTCAAGGTTCCCTGCCTCCAGAGTTCCTCCTGAACTCCGGCAAAGCTCTCGCAATCGCCATGTTATCGGTCATGCATGTTATTGCATTTGTCTGTCTGAATTTTAATGTTAGCAACAACGTAGATCAATACATTATCAGACACTTATAGTCGGAGAGACAGGTGTCTGAGAGGATTAATCAAAGAAAAGAATGGAGGAGGATGGAGGAGGTAGGTACCATGATAGTGTCTCTCCCCTTTCCAATACCCCGCATTCTCTTCATCTCTGGCCTCCATTTAACACATGATGATCAATAATAGCAATAGCAAAATAACAAAAAAATAAATAAATAATAATAATAATAATAATAAAAATAATAACAACAACAACAACAACAATAATAATAATAATAATAATAATAATAATAATAATAATAATAATAATAATAACAATAATAATAATAATAATAGTAATAATAATAATGACAACATCAATAATGATAATAATAAAGGCAATATCTTGTCAATGCTTTGAACCACCTTACAATAAGCAAAGGATCGAAGTAAATGAGATACCCTTTATCGGTGTACCACTTGGCAGAACCTTCCTCCTTTCACTTTCGTCTCTCCCTTTGCTTTTCCCTCACTCTCCTTGTTCCTTTCTCCTTCTTTCCCTTCTTTCCCTCTGTCTTCCTCTCTTCACCCTCTTCCCTTCACTCCTTCCCTTCCTTCTCCTTTTCTGGTATCTTCCCTTCCGTTCACGTGCATTCTCGGTCTTATGCCAATCTTGGCGCACAACCTAGGCACAACAACCCGCCCGAGGTTATGGACGGGGCAACCCGGCACCAAATCTTAATTTGTACATGAGATCTAAACTTTAAATAAGTTTATCTTCACGTATCAGGTCACTTTCATCAGCCTTATACTTCGTGCATGGAAAGTCAGACATGTCCTTGACATACTCTGCATTTGTGCAAACAGGTGACGATCAAGCCAGGCGCTTCAGCACCGAGCCAGGAACACAGTTCAAATTTAAGCTTGACTGACTGGCTACGGCGCAGATGCGACAGACAATGATCCTCACCCGATCTGCCATATCCTCCATCAACTCAAACACACGTACTCTGGATTTCTTTGGATGTCCCGCACACACATGTACTAACCTCTCACCTGGGCACCTACAAACCTCCTTACCCAAGTCATACAGACAGTACTTCCGTACGACTCACAAGCAGAATGAATGACTGGACACCGCCTCTGTATTTATACTTCAAACTCTGCATAGGTCTGCCCTTGATCACTGGCCCAAGGGTGTGCACAGTCCCACATGGTACTTGTTTGACTAGACAAAGCGCGCCCCGGTACTGGGTACCGCTGACTAGGCTTGGTAGGACTAGGACTGCCTACAGTTTGTAGGACTTAGGCCGCTCATGGTTACCAGACTGAGCTTTCCTACGATCTATCTGCAGATTCGTCTATACGGATCTTATCACCTGGAGTTTGAAATCGTTACAGTCAAAATAAAAAGAAATAATGAAAAACAAGCTAGATAGACATAAAACACAGACTGAGAACACGACTGACTTCTGAGTCTTGACACTGGGCAGTATGCCTTATTTTGAAAATCCTACAATGTATTGAGTGTGTGCGAGTTCATGCTAGCTGATCTGCATGCTCGTTGCTAGGACCGTGTGTGCGCAAGCTTGCTGTTTCGCATATCTGTTGTCAGGACTGTGCGTGTGCAAACTTGCTGTTTCGCATGCCTGGTGTCAGGATTGTGTGTGTGCAAGCTTGTTGTTTTCTCCTTCTCCCTTGTCTTTCTCATATGGTCACCATTTTCTCTGTGAGCAGAAAAAGAAATAATGAAAAACAAGCTAGATAGACATAAAACACAGACAGTGAACACGACTGACTTCTGAGTCTTGACACCGGACGGTATGCCTTATTTTGAAAATCCTACAATGTATTGAGTCGGTGTGCGTTCATGCTAGCTGATCTGCATGCCCGTTGCTAGGACCGTGTGTGCGCAAGCTTGCTGTTTCTCATATCTGTTGTCAGGACTGTGTGTGTGCAAACTTGCTGTTTCGCATGCCTGCTGTTAGGACTATGTGTGTGCAAGCTTGTTGTTTTCTCCTTCTCCCTTGTCTTTCTCATATGGTCACCATTTTCCCTGTGAGCGTTCCCTACCTCTTGCTCAGTCCGACCTTGTACTCCCTAAGACTATGGGCAGGTTACGAAAGATGATGTTGATTACCGCTATTTATAATAATAATAATAATAATAATAATAATAATAATAATAATAATAATAATAATAATAATAATAAGACTAATAATGATAATAACAATAATAATAATAATAAAGGTGGGCAACGATGAAATAACAAATTCCAGACCGCAAAACTATGTTGAAGCCCAATCGTCTGACACTGTCCAGAAAGCAAAATTATATCGTCATTAGATTAATGGAGAACCAAAGCACCGAATCCGATTGTCAATAAGAACATACTCTCGCCACTACCAACGTATGCATCATGAATCCTTCTTCCTGCTTGGCACTCAATGGTCATACTACGATCACAGAACTCACTAGCAACTTACGAATTGTCAATGCATCCAGTTGACGACAGCAGCAAAACCGAAGTGCATGAAGATGTTGACCCCCGTAAACCATCGTCAAGACCAGGTACGTGCCCTTGCATCATCACCATCACCTCTCTCTCTCTCTCTCTCTTTCTCTCGCTCTCTGTATGTCTGTCTGTCTGTTCTTTTCTCTTTGTATGCCTGTCTCTGTCTGTGTCTGTCCTGTCTTCCTGCTTGTTTTTGTCTGTCCACCTCTATCCATCTGTGTGTTTGTTTCTTTGTTTGTGTCTGCAAGCATGTTTCGTGTCTGACTGTTTTGGTACTTATGTCTTGTCTGTTTTTGTTTTTCTGTATGTCCTGCCTGTCTGTCCGACTGTCTGTTTGTCTGGTTGTATCTGTTTGTCTGACCATTTTCCATTTGTATATCTATAGTTTCCCTTCGTTTTCCCTCCTTCTTCTTCATCCTCTTATCCCCTCCTCCTTTTCTTCTCTTCTTTTCCGTGTTTTCTCCTCTTCCAACTTACTAAGGTTCAATGAACTTCAAACAGCACCCGCAACGACAAACTGTTGAGAACACAACGATCTAGACACTTCTCCGTACCATTCATTCGGTAGGAGCGACTGTGGTGTGTTCAAAGGGCAGGGGCGTAATCAGTATCAGTTGATTACTCATCAGCAAGGAACATGAGCGGGAACGATCTACAGTAAGCCAAAGTGTAAAATCACACATATGTCCATGTAACCGTGTACAACCAGAGAGCACAATTGCACTGAGATTTCATCCAATAAGGACAATACAATGAACTCATAAGCCAATGTTCAAGCCTTCACGCCATGCGGACACAACATCCAATGTTGCTGCTCTTTGCTTGTCTATTTGCCTGCGTCAGTCTATCTGTGTTTGTCTGTCTGTCGTTGTTTGTAACAGTTTGTTTGTCTGTAATTTTGTATATCTGTCAAATCGGTTTGTCTGATTGTCTGTTTCTATTTTGCCTGTTTGGTATGTCTGCTCTATGTCCGTGTACGTCACTGTCTGTCTGGTTACCTGTGTCTGGCTGTTTATTTGGTGACCTGCATCTGTCCGCCTGCTCGTTTGTCTGTGTCGGACTGCCTGTTTTTATCTGTCTTTCAATCTGTCTGCTTTTCTTTGTCTGTCTGTTGCTGTCCGTCTGTTGCTGTCTGTCTGTTTTGGTATGTTTGTGTCTGGCTGTCTGTGTGGTTGTCTGTATATCTGTCTGATCCATTTTTTTGACTGTCTGTATATCTCCGTCTCTCTTTCACTCTCTCTCTTTTCGTGTTCCTTCTTCTTCCTCCTCTTCCTTTATCTCTTCCTCCTCTCCTGCTTCTTCTCCTTCTCCTTCTCCTTCTCCTCTCGCCTTCTTCTCTTCCTCTTTTTCCTTTCTCCCAATGCTTAACACGACATCGTTATTCACAACCGGTCTGCCCGCAATCGGGATACCGTGGGGCAAATGCATTTGTAAAAGAAAAAAACGAATGACCGTCTATAATAATAACTAGCTAAGCGCCTGCGGTGCGGGCGGTGCGGGCTACGCCCGCAGAAATAAGAGTAACTGGCTACGAAGTCCGAGTTTAATTCATGAATTAAAGAAATGACAAATAGAAAAAAAAAAAGGTAAGAGAAAGAGCAAGGAGAGACAAAGGTAGACAAAGAAAGGAAAAAAAAAAGAAAAAGATAGAGATAGATAGATAGATAGATAGATAGATAGATAGACAGA
>BFEA01000535.1:1027468-1041873 GCA_003427395.1 Chara braunii | reverse complement strand
TCTCTCTCTCTCTCTCTCTCTCTCCCCCCCCCCTTATTTATTTGTTTTTCCCTTCCCATCTCTCTTGTAGGGGCAATTACGTAACTGAAACCGAAGACGACCATCTAAAAATTTGTCATTAAGGCAACGCCTGGACAACCGCCCAATCAACGTCTTTGTCTTCCTATCTCTCTTATAAGACCAATAAACTTCCTTCACTGGAACGATACTCTTGCAACAGCTCACGAACAGAAACTCGTTGCAACACTTTGCGACAATACTCCTCGAAAGTCTCGAATCGAGCTTGTCTTTGCCGATTGTAATCGAGATGAATTGCAGCATCGACACATCTCCAAGTGTTCATACTCGTATTCAATTCCGCTGCTGCTTCCACAATATCTTGCACCCTGTGAGAATTGTCAAGATTGGACAGGTGCACAAGTGTCTTTTTCGAACCAATAGATTCAACAGAGTCATACATGGTAATGTTAAAATTAGAAGAACTTGGTTGTTCCAATGGTACTGTATGGACATGCAGATGGTCTCTTGATGACGTATGAGCGGACACAACACAACTAACAAGAGACGAAGTAGTCGTAGCGGCCGACAAAGCAGAAACAACAACAAAAATAGTGACAATCGACGTTGACATATTGGACGGTGAAGCATAATCCGCAAGACGTTGAAGGGGGAGTCTACGGACCGGAGCGGAATGAGGAGTGGAAGAAGCAACCACGGAAGGAATCCTTTTGAGAAGCTGCTGTATCCGTGCATATCTATTAAAGGGTTGGGGAATGGTCCCTTCTGTCGGACAACGTGGCAAATGTAATGTCATCCTAGTAATCTCCGCATTAGAGAGAGTCACGAACTCATCGGTCAAAGTGATTGCAATATAGAAGAAACCTCCAAATATGAAACATTCAACAGGTCTGAAGGAAGATGGAATCGTAGTTTCAACCGTATATCAGTGAGTTTGTTTCTTTTCCACTTCAAAAATTTGTCCCATATTCGTCCATCTTTTACGACTGTGGCACTTTTGACAAACATTTCAAAAAGCACCTCAGTCAAGACATTTTGGATGCCAACCTTCTTCGCATCGTCAAACCATCTAGCAAGGTAAGCGCGCAGATTCAGAGTGCAGATTGTGGGTGCATCGTTATCATCGGGCACCACAATAACCCCCGGAGGATTTTGTGGTTGCGATGTAGCGCAAACATCTCTTTCGCGTCCACTGCGTTGAGATTGCGAACACGAACGTGCACGTCCAGCGAGCGGTGCACAAAACGGAAGAGATGCAAGTGCATCATCAGGGAGCGCATTCAACGCTCTCATAATCTGAGTCCCTATTTCATCAACAACAGGTTGCAGTCCCACCTGATTATCAGCCAAGGTAGGCTCCGGCGCTTCGGGGGAATCCAAAAGATTAGTTTTCGCACCATGACTCTTTCTCCTCTTGAATATAGATTCAACATAGTCTTCTTTCGAATCGTCCGTAACGTTATCATCCTCATCATCGACAAATGTAAGGTTAATAGGCCTACCCGACTGACCTCTACGCGAACCATTCCCATCAGCAAGACAATCGTCACCCCCCCCCTCCACAACCATGTTCTCAGCATCATTAAGGGTATTCCCTTGCGAACATCGACGTTCAACCTCACCAAGAACAGGATGATTGTCCCGAGGATGTTCACTACCAAGATTCACCGACCTCTCATCATTTCCACTTTTCTTCGACCTCTCCGAATGTCCGGCTCCAGTTTTTGACATAACATTCGTATCATATTGAGTGGTATTGTTGTTTCTCATTGCTTTCCTCTTAGTACGGGTGTCGTACTTATGTGGCATTCGGGAGTCGCCTGCAACGAAAAAATATGACAAAATTATTTGGAATGCTAAGGCTCGATGAAAAAAAAAAAGGACTCATCCCAAAAGTTCATGATATACAATATTCTTTGTTAAAAAATTCTTATCAGGCAACTCAACACGGATGTTGTTGGGATGACCAACACGCGACAAAGCAACGTACAGTTGGCCATGCACAAAAACCGGTTTGCGTAGCCAAACCCCGACACGCGATATGGTTTATCCTTGCGACTTGTTAATCGTTACAGTAAAAACAAGACGGACTGGAAATTGCCTCCTAAACCATTTGAACCCAGTTGTATCACCATCGTTGGTCAGATCAATCTTGGAGATCAGTGTTGTTTTACCCATGTGCATTATTGTCACTTCCAACAAATCATCATTAACGATCTTCTTCAGAATCAACCTTATACCATTGCGAAGTTCTTGCTTCGGTGACAAGTTTCGCAAAAGCATCACAGACGCATCAATTTTTAAGCACAGCTTGTGAGGTGGAAGGCCAGATTCGTCGAGAGAGTTCAAGAACTCCCGCTCAATACCAAGCCCGGTATGATCCGAATCAGGATAATCAACACTGAAAAGGTCACACACCTCCCCAGGGAAGTCGCCAAGAACACAGTTGTTAACAAAAGTGGCATCGTCATTAGTAGGGCATAGAATTAATCGAGGCAAGAAATACTCGGCATCCCCCACATGGTTGGACACATCATCAAACGTCCATGAAATCAACTTATCAATTGGTTTATTTATACAAATCTCACATGACAATCTGACCACAACAGGTTCATTAGGAACAACACAAGGGTGGTCACCATTCCCAATGCGCATCAAAAAGTGGGCATACATTAGTGTCATTTCATCATAATGATTCCCTAAGCTTAAGATTCGCATATCTTCGGTCGGTTGATGAACCTCAAAAAGTTTCCACAAAGGTGACATTTTCATGGACGCATCAATTTGTTGCGCCCTCGATCCGTGTTTCACAACGGGCAAAACCTGTCTAAGATCCCGAGCTCGAAGTAAAACTTTTCCACCAAACGGCTCGTCATTGTTACAGAGGTCTCGAATCGTAATGTCAAGAGCTTCCAAGTGAAACTTGTTACTCATCGGAGCCTCGTCCCAAACAATCAAATCGGCATGGCAGATAAGCTCCACAACATCACTTTGTTTCGGAATCAAGAAGGGACGCGTGTTATCAGGTTTCAAAGGTGCGTGAAATCATGAGTGAAACGTTCGACCCCCCGTCAAAAGAGTCGCCGCTATGTCACTGGACGCGACGGCCAGTGCAATGGCAGAACGCGACCTGATGTCCGCCAAAATCGTTTCAATGCAAAACAATTTTCTCGTTCCAGCCGGTGCATTGACAAAAGCACACAACGGTCTTTTCTCTTGCACAGGGCGAACGACTCTTTCCATCAACACTCATTGACGTGGACGAAGACGTCGAAAATTAGAGTCATATTTGCGTTGCATTTGAATCGGATCATACAACAACTCATCATTTAGATCGAGGATACCGCTCTGTTCTCGTAATGTCTGGTTATGTTCTCTGCAATTGTTTCCCCGTCGGGCGTTGGATAATAAAGGCAGAACTGACGGATGTTTTTTCCAGACTCTTGCAAAATACGGTCAAGCTGGAATAACACTAATGATTGCAAAATGTTCGGGGGAACAATTTCATTCCCTGCGAGATACTGAAAATCATCACACATCTTATCCCAATGTCGTTCGAAGAAACGGACCGGATCATTCACCGGACCAAACGCAAGAACCATAGCAAATATTTTACGAACTTCTTCAGGCATATAATACGCAGCAAATCTGTCTATGCATTAATCGTATGCATCGTCTGTTTACAAAAGGTCCAATCGAAGACATACGGATCGGAAATAATCGTATTCGACTCCGTCCACCGTACGTATTTCGGCAAAAGAGCACACCCCACGATAATGTTTATGGTTTAGCAACACGTGCAGATAAAATCGTTCCCCTTCCGTGATCCTCACGTGATGCAACCGAGATATCTTTTCGAATGGACCACCGTGAAAGTCACGCTTTCTTCGGTTCCACTTCTTATGTTTGTTATCCCATACATGAGTATTAACAATTTCTGCGTAAAGAGGAAGCTCCTCTTTAGGAACACGTTCGTTCAAAGAGTAATGTTTCACCCATGCTGTCAATTTCATTTTCGGGGGCCCGTTTGAAACAACACCATGCTCAGTCTCTGGTTCGAATTGCACTTTTTGCATGTTTTCGAGATGCACGAGCAATCTTTCGACCGCAGGCCATTGTTCTGCAACGTCGAACTCAAATAGACGCCAGCATGCTTCACATGCACCTACAACACGCATATCTTGATACAATTTGACCTTGTCGATGGGCGCATTATTATCTTGCTCGCAAACCATAGCGCGATCACACCCTTTGTACACGTACTTATACACGTACTTGCACGCCTTGATATTAGCGCAATATTCAACATTCAAGTGGCAATTACACCTCATTCGCAAGTACGGGTTATACGAGACCACACGCGGATTGTCGTAAACGGCATCATTTTGAACAATCGTAAAACCACCGTCACTTGGTTTCCTTCTCCTATACGAAGGGTACGTTTGTTCGTCTTTGAATGTTGTTGTTGAAATGAAATCTTTCGAAAACCCTTTTGTGCATTCTCCGTCCTCCGTACACGAAGCGTCTCTTTCCTCCGCACCGCAAATCCCGTGCAACATGAACTTGGCTACCCTTTCTCTCAATTCCCCTTCCCGAGGAATCTCGGCACACAACACATTGTCAACAGCATCCGCATCCCGAATTTTAACATCCGGATGTAGGATAACCAATATATGTACGTGTGGTAGACCCTTTTCTTTTAACTCCACCACATACAACATTCCACTCACCCTACCAAAGATCCGTTTGTTCTTTATCTCATCAATCAGTTGTGCAAGATAATCTTTGAACACTCGTGCAAGAAGATCCGGACTGTCGTTAGGACATTGACCTGACAACAGGGCTTGTTTTATTTCCGGCCAGTTAGTGTTGCACGTCATAGTGATGAAAAGATCCGGTTTTTTGAATCGCCTCACAATTGCCATGTTATCATGATATCTTTCACTCATATATCGGAGCCCCCCAGTGAACGTTGACGGTAAAACCACTTTTGTCCCAACACCCTCACCACGTTGATTTTATTCCACAGCGTCTTGTAAATCCTAATAATACTGCGAGCGCAATTCTTTTTGGTGGAATATCACCTATTTTAAGCGGAGGGATTCAACTTTAGCGTACGCCATGCAACAAAACTCGTGGAAGAGACGTGCTGCATAAAAGAGGCAAGACCTTTCACCATCGCGCTCGTGAAGGTAAAATGCATAGTACTCCTTGGAACTAACTCCTGGCGGCCATCCAGCTTTCGAGGCACGTCGGACGAACCAACTATCAATTGCCTCCGGGAAAAGTAAAACAAACCTTAAGCAGTCATGCGCTCGAGAATATTCCGGAACCACAACGATCTGCCGCTCACCCGGAAGAGGAGCACGCAAACGAATCTCGAGCTCACGAGGAAGGAATTATCGTCCATCAGAACACATACCTCATGTAAACCCATAGGACGGTTATAACGCCTTGCATGTTCTTCATTAGACATGGCGTCTGGATTTATGACAAACTTCCTCCCGTTTATCGCTTTTGGCGGAAGGTCACTAACCGTCATAAAGTCCGTCACATAATTGTTACATTGTTGTAGCAATTCGTGAAACCTTCTCAATATGCGTTTCGCTCGATCAAGTTCGACATCGGATGTACATGCAGGTAAGTTAAGAAAATATACCCTTTGATCAATCGCATCGTTCAAACGTTGAGGATCGTGCAAGTATAGTTGGGCAAACAGAGGACGTTCCCCTCCCCCCACAACCAATGCACCAACGCGATGAAAGATTGGACCTTGAGCCCTAAGTTGGCCCTGGAATCCTCCAACACCATCGCTCGACTGCTTCAACCGCGAGGATACGAGGGATAAACTATTATTAATTATCTTCGCATTGTTTCGAAGGAGTCGACCGTCGGAAGTTTGAGACGTCCAAAGGGAAAGAATCTCATGCTCTGTGGAGCCTTCGCAAGACCATTCTCATAAAGGATAACGTTTTGTACCTTTTCGGCAACATAACTTTGTTCGTTTTCTATCCTGATGCCACAATTTAGCACCACAATGCTTACACGGATCTCGACTGCCAATGCCGAACGGTTCAACAGTGCTAGCATTCCCAAGAATCGCTATGGTGTTCTCAACCGCCACATACGTTGTTGCCACGGGTGCCGATGAGAGTGCATTCCGATAAGGAGTCGAAACATCATGCGAATCATTCATTTCTTCCTCGTGACTATTTGACTCACTGTCTTCTTGATTGTTTATTGAATTTCGATTTCTCACGGATGAATTCTGCGATTGTCTCGGTCGCGATGACAGACTCCGCGAGTGCCTCGCCTGAGAAGATTGACTCCTCGATTGTCTACCAGGAGAAGATGCACTCCTCGATTGCGCAGAGGCGCTCGCTCGAATCTCTCGAAGGATATTCATAGCGAACAAACTTCGCCTCACACCACGCACAAAATCTCTATGAGCACGCTGTCGTGCGCATCGGTCCGGCACGGCACAGGGCAACGCGGGACCCTCCCCGCCGCGTCACGCAGGAGTTGGTTCTTAATCCTCGTCGCGAATATACATGGAGCTTCCGCAAGCTGCTCCGGCCGAGTGCAGCAGCCATACCTTTCGTGAGCCCTTACGATAGGATAGAGCCTACGCGAGGCACGACTTACCTCCACCTTACGGGAGTTGTCACCTCCCTTCGGTGGGCGTATCCCCGCCGAGCTACCAGTCCACAGTACGAAAGCTGATTAGCTGCAATCGCAGAGGTGGACCAGCCGAGGGCGTTTCTTGTTCGTTGTAGCATAGCGGGTACGCGTGGTACTACGCCCCTATCGAACCCGCACGTACCCCCTATCCTACAGCGAACGAGAAACGCCCTCGGCTGGTCCACCTTTGCGATTGCAGTTGATCAACTTTCGTACTGTGGACAGGTAGCTCGGCGGGGATACGCCCACCGAAGGGAGGTGACAGCTCCCGTAAGGTGGAGGTAAGTCGTGCCTCACGTAGGCCCTATCCTGTCGTAGGGGCTCGCGAGAGGTATGGTTGGCGCACTCGGGCGGAGCGGCTTGCGGAAGCTCCATGTATATTCGTGACGAGGATTAAGAACCAACTCCTGCGTGACACGGCCGGGAGGGTCTCGCGCTGTCCCTTGCGGTGCCGGACCGATGCGCACGACAGGTGGCGCCGTTGCCGGGGATAACGGTTGCCTGCCGTTGTCCCTGGTGGAACGACATCCAGGTATGAGAAAGTGAGAGTTAGGCGAAAGGAGAAACTTTCTTTGGACATATATGGTCGATTGCTTGATACCTTGACTATCGTTGAAGATGTCTTAAAATTGTGGCTTGAGTGTGAAGCGTTGATTATTAGCATATGCGCGGTTTACTTAAGGAAGGAAGTGTTTGGCTATACACTTAAGTACTCTGACGCGTATAATAGTGATCTCAGTGAACACCTTATTATCCGAAGTATCTTTTGATAATCGGGCGATACGTCTCGTATCTGATGCGGTCGTGGTTGAGTTAAGGTAGCATCCGCATTGTTGTTTTTTTCTATATTTTGTTTGATATTTGATTGATGACGTATGTATGGATTACCTTTCGAAAAGGACGTAGACTTTGCATGAAACCCACATCTGGCATTGGACCAGAGGTGCATGGGGTGACTCACTCCTAGGCAAGGTGGTTCTTCCTCGAGGGAGAAAGTCAACGTAAATAGTTGTTCTCAATGGAAGTGCATTCTTGAATTGTTACTCCCTCGTTGAAGCTTAAGGAAACAGTTGTTAGTCTCAAAGATGATAGTGAGACCCACGCCCGAATTATATTCCTGGTCCATTAGTGGGGTGTTGTTAACATTCCTATGATAGGAGAGTAACTACATTATCTATTGAGAGGAGAGGAAGGGGCTTGCTACTTTACCGAAACTATGATAGCAAAGTGGAACAGCTACTGCTTAGTGAGAGCGGATCTGGAGTAGCGACCTAGGCTCGCCTTCTGTTAAGTAGGGACACCATGTTTGTAAAGGTGCGAATTTGCTTTTCGTTGTCTTGATAAGTATGGATGGGGTTGTCCATTTGACCATGATAGGGGCGGTGAGGTGCAGGCGCTGGAATCAGAGAGGGATGTGGTGAGGCTTGATCTTTAAAGCGGGGCTCAGGAGTCAAGATGTTATCTTATGAGGATTACACCACCCCTTTGTAATATATGCTTCGCTTAAGAATTGAAGGGGTAACAATTATATCATGTTATTTACTCATTGTTAGTCTTATTTTTTGCCTTATAGAATACAGAATATGTTCTGGAGAGTTATCTTGGTGCATGACTGGCAATTGAGTTGGCTTCATGTTATTGTTTATAAAGCGAATTGTGCTCATCAACTACAACCCTTGCAAATAACTTAGTTTTTATCATGCCAAGAATTATTGTTATCAATATATGTTATTTATCATGAGTTGTACTGCATTTTGGATTCATGTTTGGAGTATCCACCTATATGGCATATGTATAGTGTGCTCTTTCTTGATAATAGAAACCGTGAGTGATTAATGCCTGCGTTATGATTCGAGGGACTTATTGTGAATATTTATGCGTTATTTTAGGTGGATATTTATTTAAAGACTCTCTTTGGTAATGTCGTTTTTCTGAATAGATTCTTATAGGTGCGTTCATGATGAGAACGATTTAATTTAGTAGGGATATATTCTGCATTAGATTTAGTTGCGTAACTCCCTTCGAGCCTCGATCCTAATGCCGCTCGTTGTAGTTCAACAGGTGACGGGGTCGAGGGAGCTCGAGGTGGAAGGTTCTCAAGGGAAGATTGGGATAGAGACCGCAGCTGAGGCCGCAGTGAAGGAGCGAGAAGGGGGATATGCAAGGCACACGTGCGAGATGTTTTATGGCCTGTATCTGAACCAAAGATTCGTACCCCATGGCCAAGGACTAAGGAGCTTGGTCAATATCATTGATGCTTATGCAAGCTCCCACGATCCAAAGGACAGGGTTGTAGATTGGGATGAGGTCCGAGCAGTAGCGGAGCGATAGAGGATGCCCTTGTGTTTTGCCGATGTACGTCCCTCATGAACTTGTGTATATGCGTGTGCATGGGAGCCAAGGTAGAAGGCTAACTGGGTGTGTGATTCCGGCCCTGTGTTTTAGTTTACATGATCTTGGCTGTATACAGAACGGGTTGGAAGAGGTGTATATAAGCCTTTAGTACATTGTATGTATATGTCAGAACATAAGAGGCCTTAGGTTAAGTTGGATAAGCAAATTTCCAAGCTTTTGCATCTACTCAAGGGTAGATTGGGTAGAGTATGAGAGTCGGCCTCGTGTATGTATGGGCCGCTGGAGATAAGAAACGGATGAGGGAATGGTTTGTAATGTAGACCTGAGCATATCACGAGGTCGTGTAAGGATGGGATCTTACTAGGAGGGCTGATTTGATTTTGGTTGTGATACTTGTCCTCCATTAGGACGTATACCGTCATCCAGGGATGCCTTCCTACGATTTAAGATGAATTGATTGTGTTTTAGGGGCTGAGTTTATTTTTAACCATACCGCCCTGAGTCGGGAAAGGGTAAGCGTCTATACGTTTGTATCAGGAGGCTGCTTTAGATTGAGTAGGTCCTAAGTTATGGTCTCAGGGCGCTATGACCTCGAGAGTTAGTGTGCTAAACCTCTTGCAATATGGGTTGTGCTGAGATATGAAAAAAGAGTATGCACGACGCTTTGATTCGGGGTTGTTGTAAGCGTATGATTGATTGAGACGTACGTGATGGACCTTGTGTTTCGGGTTGGATATTTGGATAGGTCTTGGGTTACTTGGATCCCTCCAATGTGAGGAGTGCGATTACGCCTGTTAGAGATGTTTCCGTTTAGCTCTGACTAAGGAGGCTATGATTTTGGGGTAATACTGGACCACTGGTGCCAACTTCAACTGAGATTATTCAACTCTATGTGTATATATGTAATTCAAGACTATGATTGTTTGGGTTGAGTTGGGATATTATACCCCTATGTATATATTGAGTTGAGATTTTATCTGAGACTATTCCCTGTATATGACGATCACAATCACTCTCACATGTGTGGTTTTATCCTGATGTATGATGATTTTGTGTAAGAGATTTATGAGAAACATCTCGTGTACTGTGTATTTTGAGAATGTGAATGGATGTGAACTGTCTACTCTTCGGTATACTCGTGCGATCTGCCCATGGGCGGGTGATAGGGCCGAGTATAAGGAGAGGGAGTGCAGTCTATTTTGTGGAAGTGGTGAGAATCCTAAGGGATTTATGAGTCTTTGAGACTCGAATGCTTGCCATGCCAAATGTTTATTGTCGAGTTGTGATGGGGATCCATAAGTTTGTCTCTCAGCTCGAGTTGTTTTATGGTAGAGACGTTTTTTGTGAGAAGGAAGTCTTTTGCTTATTGGAAGACTCATCTTCAGAGAGGGAAGATGCTTTAATGAAAGGTCGTGTAAAAGTTCATCCTAGAGAGAGAGGAATGGTTGGGAGACCTATTGAGTGAGACCTCCTTCGTATGAAGGGTGGTTAATAGATTTAATAGGTATGGCAAGTTGGTTTTGGAGGATAAAGTCTGACGAGGAGGACCACATTTTTGCTTGGCCATTGGTGGAATTTTTGTGAAGGTCGCAAAAAACTTCATTGAGAGATGTCTTCGGGATGTGTGGTCTTCTTGCTCTGATCAAGTGAGGGGGCCACGGCCTTGCGGACCTGGCGGTGATTTTGTTTTGTGATAGTGGAAAGGTTGCCGTGTTCCCTCTGTGTTGTCCCACAGAGGGCTGGTAAATGCCTTTTATGTGTGACAAACCTCTGCGTAGTCCCGCAGTAAGCCTGTATTGTTGCGACACACTGTCCAACCACTTGTGTTAATTTTGGGACATTTATGAGAGACCCAACTAGGGGTATAAGTAACATCACTGAGGCGCAACCCTCAGTGTTGGTTGCTGATCGGCGCAACCTGACAGCGGACCCACGTCTCGGTGTGGCCACCCAAAAAGGTTTTACCTGCCGCGGGATGGTGTGGGATAAGAGTCGAGTCTTTTGGAGTCCTGATTGAAGGCTTATCAGGAGAAAAAGCCTATCATGGCGCAACCTGCGAGGGCACTACCGCTAAAATAACAAACGCGGTGGGCCGTAGATCTGGCACGATCACCCAAACTATGGTGGGCCAAGATGGAGACCTAGCCTTCCTGTACTAGACTGCAAAAGGTGTGTTGAGATAAGATTTATATATATATGTTTGATTGTGAGAATTATTGGAGGGAGGCGAGAACGCCTTCTAAGGTCTCAGTTAGGGCCCGCGTCCTTGGTTATGGTCCTGCTCGCAGGGTAGAGACTAAGGACACCTAACGAGAAGCCGGCGTTTGTCTAGGACGACGGGGAGAGGATGGTCGAGAGGGTCATTGGGACTTATGCTGTAGTATAGTGCCAGTACCCCGGCGTCCTGATGTTAGGACAATGGAGACCCAGGTTAGCATCCTGGCAGCATGACGTTGTGTTTGGCATAATTTGATGGAGGCCTCGAACCGGTGTCTGTCGGCTGATCGGATTGGTTCTTGTCTCGTCAGCATTTGGAGTTTTGGATGGGTTTATAGCTTTTTAATCTTGCAAAGCGACGAGGACGTCGCTTAATATGGTCCGGTAAGTTGTCGGTGCAAATACCCTTACAAGGGTATTCGCCCTGTTTTTTGCAAGTGACAAAAAATAAGTTTGGTTTAAAGATTAAGTATTCCACGTGAGGCGCGGCTGTGTTTGTGATTTACATTGACTGGTTGGTTGACTAGAGCAGAGAGTGAGTGGGCGCGCAGGCGCAAGTGATCTTTTTTTCCTTTTGATGATGGTGAAAATCGGCGTGATCACCGGCCAAAATTTTTATTTCTGATTGAGCGAGGATTAAAAGGATTTCGTCTCTTGATAGGTGCGCTTGACTGTGATCTGTGCGTACGTATGGAGGACGACATCGACAACAGTGTGATATTAAAACGTTCCGGTAAGTTTGCGTGTTGCACAATATTCGTTTATGTAGGTGTCCGTCAAAGTTAGGTTTAGTCTTGGGCCTAGCACTAGCAGTTACGGCGTTAGACTTTCGTCGAAGAGATTCAGGGATCGAGGTCGAGCGGCGACGACGCGGAAGTATCAGAGTATCGTGAACGGACCGAGGGGTTGAGGGCCGGCGGGGCTATCCCCCTTGGTCTTGCCGTCGGCGGCGTCCGATTGGTGGCGGCACTTTCTAAGTAATTCCTTTTTTTTGCGCCGTATTTCTAATAAATTCCTGTTATAATCAGGCGTGCCGTTGACCTGAGCGTGACGCCGGACCTAACGGGCGTCACGGTAGTCGAGGACCTTGAGTGCGGGCTTTGTTCGACGGGTCCGCGGGTTGAGGATGCTGGCGAAAGCCCTCTACCTCGCCGCTGCTGAGAAACGCGGCGCGGTCGAAGCTTGAGTTTGTAGTTGCACTTGAGGCGAAGGGGCCGACAATGTTGACTATGTACAACCTACGTTTCGGGTCCGGCGAGGTCGCATGGGGGTGTGTTGTATTCGTGGAACTGCCGGAGGTACGATTACAGGCTGTTTTTGCGACTGCGTCTGAGTAACCCCCTTTCTCGTAGTACGGGGAATCCCGTAGCAGCCACTTTCGTGCTGAAGTCTCCAACGGGGGAACATGTGGGAGCTACACCCACCAGCGGGTGCCATGGCTGCTATGGCAGGGGGGGTACCGGCTCAGGGGTGAGACGGTAGCATCAGGGTCGGGCCCCTCCGATGGGCCAGTCACTGTGCCTCCCCTCCAGTTCCCTCCCCCTATGAGTATCACGGCCTCCGCTCAAAGGCAGCGGGCACTAAGTTTGCTCATGGACTGCCGTCAGACTTTAGACTGAAGTCGGGCTAGGGCCGCGGGAGCTGTGCAGCGGGCGACGGGTCCGGTTGGACTGCGCTAGCAGCTGCCGGCGGAGTAAGGTGGAGAGGAAAGCTGCTGTGAGGAGGAGCGATGGATAGCGGAGGCAGAGGCGGATCGGGTGAACCGGGCCCGGATTTTCACCCGGGTACATTCGCAGAAAAGGGGGTGCAGAGCTACAGGGGAGGCGCAGGACAGGAACGACGAGCTGATAGCTCAGCGGGTGACGGGCAGCAGTAGAGAGGAGTCCGGTCACTCGGCTAAGGTAGGAGGAGGATGGAATCCGGGCGCGAGAATGCGCCGGATGCACGCATGGAGATGGTGGGAGTAACGGGCGCCGAGGCTGTGAAGCGACGGAGCGACAGAGTAGGGCAGATCGACATGGACATTGGTTGGGAAGCAGAAGGGAAAAAGAGTTGGATGAACCCGGATGCGAAGCTGCACCTGGTGTGCTCGAAGGTTGCAGTAACGTAGAGAGGAAGGAGCTAGCGGTGGGGGGAATGGCGTATCGACGGGAGGGGCAAAATGGAGAAGAGTGAATCCGAACGCCGAATCGTACCAGGTACATGCAGAAGGGGAGCAGGATGGGAAAGTGCCTACCTCGCCTAATCCTTGACGGAATCGCGCAGGAGGAGATAGTAGACTGACATTTTTTGGGAGGGTGAACCCAGTGGGAATGTCAGATTAGTAGGAAAGCTAGTAGGTAGGGAACTAGAGAAAAAATGGGCTGCGCGGAGATGGTGGAAGAGGCGGAGGTAGTGAGGACTGAAAAACCGAGAGATTACTCGATTCCGCATGGAATCGAGCGAAGTAAGATGCCAAGGTAGGATTTTAATGGCAGGAGAATCAGGATCTACAATCAGAAAAAGGTAAAAGTTAGTAAAAAGAGCAGTTAGTAAGAAAGTAGGTGCGCGGAGAGATGGCGGAGGGGGATATGGTGGAGACAGAAATTGCTTCTCTCTCCCGTTTCCTAGCGAAATTTAGCAAGAGAAGATTCTAAATAGGGGTTTTTAGGTAGGGCGATTTCAGTGGCGTAGTTAGTTTCAGGATTAGTTGAGTAGGATGAGAGTTAGTAAGGAAGATAAACAGCACGGAGAGATGGCGGAGGCAGATATGGAGGGAGCTGATGAACACGGCACTCTGCCGATTCCTGGTGGAATCGGGCGAGGGAGGAAGCAAAACGAGGGTTTTACATAGTTGCGAAACGGATTGGCAGGTTAGTTTTAGACGTTAGGGGCTAGCTTTTGAGATACCGGGATAGGGGCTGCGCCAGGTAAGGAGGCTAAAGGAGGACGGGGTGAACCCACCCGTATCGTAAGGAGAGATTCATTCAGTTTTTGCTGACCCAGATGATTGGAGTAACTCGGAACAAGTTGCGGGACTGAAGACTCATCCGATCGACGGTGCGCTGCCCGATGTGTTGCTCATCCCATCGATGGAAGTAGTGTGAGGCAAGCCCGGCGGAGGTTGGGAGCGCGCCTGTAGGGGGGGGGGGGGG
>BFEA01000535.1:1015402-1027353 GCA_003427395.1 Chara braunii | reverse complement strand
GGGGGGGGGGGGGGGGGGCGTATCTGCCCGCTCCCTAGCGAAAGATTCATTCTCATTTTGCACATTTGGTGAGATGATGCAGCGGAGTACGCTACTACCGTCGACGTAATCATCCTCAACGCCGCTGTTGTTCACCATCCTGCACATCACGAATGTTTTCATGTTCGCATTGGTTGTTGCGTCCGTTTTCTCCCCGCCCGTGGCTCCTAGCAGATTTCAGACGAACCTGGCCACGCCGATGGCCAGATGCATCCATATAGAAGGAACTGCTAAGAGAAGACAGAAAGAGAGAGAGAGGCTTACCAAGTGGGGCGGCCGATGTGAGGCTAGCTGCGGCGCTGGGGACTTAGCTGTTCGAGGGTGCGTTGCTCAGCCTATCGAACACGAGGGGCGCAGTAGCAACCTCTGCGTGGTCTTCGTCGTCACATCGGATGGTGTTTATCTACAGTCGCACTGTTCGTGACCCTTGCGCCTGCAACCAGATTCGGTGTTGGTGGTGTGATCTCCGTTCTACGGAACGGAGCGGCGGGAGAATGGGTTGTGAGACTGCTAGCCCACTTCTTTTGACTGAAGACACTGTTCGCTATTGAACAAAGCTACAACAAGGCGAGTTGTGAGGTGTAAGCCAGACTGATTGCCCGGGGTGTGGTTCAGTCTGCAGGTGAGAGCGGCCCAAGGCCTAGCCTGTGTCGTCTGAAGGGTGGGCTGCTATTTAGCTGTCACGGGGGACTGCTGTGTGTACGTGGTTAGAGGAACACTGTTGAGTTACGTTTGTGCCTATGTAAAGCAGTACCGACGGCGGCAGCAATGACTCCCAGCACTGACAGATGGTGCTGTTGCGCCTATTATTACTTGCTGCGCTGTTACGGCGCTATGCGTTTGTCGTTTTGCAGAAGCGGCGGGCAGCTAGTTCTAATTGGGAAGAGCTACAGCCGTTGCTGAGCATCATTGCAGTACGTGCTGCTGCAAAGGCCGACGATGGATCCCGGTTGCCTGACTTAAAAGACTGTGGGCCGTTGCGGGAGGAAGTGGGAATTGAACTTGCCTTACTGTTGATTGTGACCATCCGCAGTAAGCCTCGACTACCTACGAAAACAACTACTACAGGCTGCATCAGATCCTGCAGTCAGCCCACACCCGGCCGTTCACTTGGCTGTCCAAACTGATCTGCGGAGGGGAGATTTGCCGGAAAGGGATTGAACAGTGGAGATAGGCAGGAGCTACTGCTGTTCCGCCAAGCCACTAGTTGTCAAGTTATTGCCCATTAAGCGGTCGCAAAGAGCTGTTGTGTCAAGCTTCGGCTGTGTCGGTGTATTGTTGCAGTACATTGCTGGCGTGCATTAGCAGGGAGCGACTGCAGGTCGTCACTACCGTGTTTAACTGGCACAACCGTGCTCGAATAGAGCACAGGGAAGTGCTCAGTTCGGGAAGCGACCTTTTTCTTTGGCCGTATAATTGTGGCTTAGACGGGAGAGACGACATCATGGTTGGTGGTAGTCATCACTTGTTTGCGAGGAGGTTTATTGCTGCAAATCATGAGTACTAATGCGAATCGGACGGAAACAGAGGATCGACGATCGATAATTGACCCTAGTCTGGCCAGCTACAATGCATTTTGGCTGCCATTGCGGGGCCCTCAGGCGAGTGAAGGTATTAAGGCCCTCTCCTAGGAGTTGAGTCAGTCTCCCTCTAGTATCTCGAGCGTCTGAAAACCCTCATCTTCTACCCTTCTTATTCTAAGTCTAGTCCAGTTCTGAGAGGAGGCGGCAGGCGGGATTGCAACCCGTAGAACTGCAGCAAGACTCTGTGGGGAGTCAGCCCACCGATTGCGGGAGCTTTGCCGGAACCTAGGCGAGGTTCTGGAGGCAGGGAACCATCAAGTAAACTATATCGATCTGTATAACCCACTATACCCATGTTTGCCTATTCCCCCTGTAGTCTGATTGGCATATGCATGCATGTCCCTATGATTCTTGTTTTCTCTTCAGGACATAACCAGACTAAGTAAAGGAATGCATGTACAATGCCAGTTCCACTTTCTTTGTTTGATTGAAAGCAGATTGTGGGATTGCATCTGGGGGAAGGATGGGAAGAAGGCAGTATTGCATGTTTGACAGGGTCAACCAAAGGCTGGGTCAGTTCCATAAGTTTGGGAAGGCCTAGTGCTGTGTTTATCTTTGAATTGCGTGGAGAGTCAGTCAAATCCATAAGTTTGGGTGGTCTGGTTGCTCTGACTTGTGAGGGCTGATTGTGTTTGACTTTCAGGGACCAAGCATGTTCCATAAGTTTTGGTGGCTTGGTCGCCTTGTTTACTTTGGGTTTCTATCGATTTCTTTTTGCCTTGGCTTTAAAAGAATGAACCAGGCAAAGGACCAGACAAGTTCCATAAGTTTGGGTGGTCTTGGTCCAACGCCTCGCACATGCTGGAACCAGAAGCTTATAATTCGGCTATACCTTATTATTATATTATCTATGAACAGGCTAATCAGACAGGGTTCCATAAGTTTGGATGGTTTGACTATAGCTTATCACCAACTGAAAAGAGTACTAATTAAGAATAAACTTGTGGTACGAAGGGGCAGACTGAGTCTTGAGCTGAAGATGATCGACTCAATTATATGCTATCTCAAAAGACTAAGTGCAGATAATTATATAAATTTTGGATACTTAAACAGTTCATGGCGACTAGGGTGGCCTAGTCACAAGCCCAAAGAAGAGAAAAGTTGTGGTGCCCTGTGTTTGTGTATACTCCATGGCTGAGCTAGACAAGTTTGGGTGGTCTAGCTTTATGCCCTATGTAAGCTGGGTATAAGGGGATGAAGCGTTGAAAGACTATGGACTATTGTTTGTTAAATTGACTTTGGGATGGAGAGAGTACTTATCTTTGTGGTTTGGCCTGCATGTGACTGAGTATGATTACTACTTAGCCTGCGTTTCAGGTTCATAGGAGTTAGTTTCAATTCTTGCATTTTCTGAGTTAAGTTTATTTTACTTAGATTAATTTCTGCATTTTCTGGGATCTTTTATTTTACTTGCTCTTGTATAAATCTTGGTAAGCTACTTTCTCCACGGGAAGCGCTGCCAAAATTTTTAAAAAAACAAGGAGTTCGTCAGATTTTTTCTTTTTCAGGGTCCAACTTTTCTGACCTTTTGGTTCAACTTTTCTAAACTTTTGGCTTAGTAAAAATTTGGAACACTTCGTTTTCTAAAGGGAGTGCTGCCCAAATTTTTGCTAATTCAGGGAGTTAGACAAAATTAGACCTTGAAAAGTCAAAGTCACTTTATATTCTGCACTTAGCTTTGTATAAATTTTCGAATAACACTTTCTCTACGGGAAGCGCTGCCGAAATTTCTACAAATCTAAGGAGTTAGTTAAATTTTATCGTAGTTGAACTCTGATTTTATGTTTGAGTTCATATCTAGCTTAGTATAAATCTGGAAAGTCTCCTTTTCTAAAGGGAGTGCTGTCCAAATTTTTGCTAGTTCAGGGAGTTAGACAAAATTTGACTTTGGAAAGTCAAAGACTATTTCTGTGTGTATATTCAGACTGATATAAATTTTGGAAAGACACTTTCCCTACAGGAAGCGCCGCCGAAATTTTCTTAGTTTAAAGGGGATAAATTATATTTTGACAGGTGATAATTCTGAAAAATTCACCCTGTGGAGAGGAGATTCTGTCAGCGTCTACCTTTCTTTTGGCACCTGCTTAGAGGTAGACTTAGACTTAGTTAAATATAATGATTTGAGTGAGATCGTGATATGAGGATTATTCTCTATGGACTTATAGATTTAATTTGGGGATTGGTCTGTCTTGTGTTACAGGTCTTCTTGATCGATTGATTCAGGATTTGGGCTTAGATTCAGCTTGATCCTACGAGGATCATTTTCTATTATCACTGCTAACAGGTCGGTTGCCAATTCGTTGGTCTACGACTCAACTCCAATCCACTCCTGCCACTCAACCTAAAAGTTTTAGCCTTGTGATTTGAATTGTTTTGTTGTGTTTTCACCCGGACTTTATTTGAATGGTCATTTAAATAAAAGTACTGGTATTTTATTTTGAGAGTTGTACCAAGAATGAGGCTTGTATGGCTAAAAGCAAGGGGTGTAAATGCATAGAATGGTTGAAGTTGACCCCGTGTAGTGCTTGGACTTTTGGTTGGATCTTTGATATGACTGCATGTATGTTTGGTGATTCGGACTTTGGATTTGATTGCCTGCGTTCAGATACATGTATATATGGCTGAGAGGAGCCCCACAGTGATTGTGAGAAATGATCGTCACATACTTATAACCCTCTCTATATATGTGAATATGTATGTCTTGAGTGTTTTGTGCGGTCTACAGTGGTCGCGCCTATAGGTTAAACAGATTATGTTTTTAAGAGAAAAAGGGGTTTCCTTGTTATCCTCTGCTTTTTAGAATTCATAATTGGACGTTGTAGTCCGTGGCAGCCGTCAAAGTCAAACCCCTTGACTTCTCCCCAGACCCTAGATGACGGAGCTGGTTTTCAGGGCAATAAGAGACGATTGTCACCACAGGTATGAACTTGTGTACCACCCACTCTCCGCAAGGTGCAGAAGAGGGTGTGGTTTTCAACCGCACTTGGCGGTTGTCCAGCGTCGAGAGATCATTCCCTCAAGGCGCGTGTCAGTCGACACTTGAGTGTCGAATGCGACCCTCGAGATTAACGAGGATCGAATGAGTATGGGTACTACGTAGTACGCCATCACTGCGACCTCTTGCGTACGTTTGCATTGCGGGTCGATATGAGCTAGCCCTGCGGCCGCGCGGTTTTATATTAAGTCTCGCGTGTGACGCCTATCCGATTTTCGCATCGGAAAGTTATGGGATGGCCAGTAAGGGACTAGGAGTGTTGTCGCGTTGTTTGTTCAGTGTCGTTCTGTATGTATGCGTATACGTGTGTGTTTTATTTTTATGTTCTTTATAGCGGTGTGCGCGTGGCGTGTGGGATGCGTCCTAGTCGACCGACGATGAATCGCGCTCGGGACTTCAACCCCCCAAAATGACGGTTCGCGCGCGAGTTCGATAGAGGCGTAGTACCGTGCGTACCCCCTATGCTACAGCGAACGAGAAACGCCCTCGGCTGGTCCACCTCTGTGATTGCAGCTGATTAGCTTTCGTACTGTGGACTAGTAGCTCGACGGGGATACGCCCACCGAAGGGAGGTGACAGCTCCCGTAAGGTGGAGGTAAGTCGTGCCTCATGAGAGGTATGGCTGGCGCACTCGGCCGGAGCGGCTTGCGGAAGCTCCTTATGCATTTGCGACGAAGGATTTAAACCAACTCTTGTGTGACGCGGCCGGGAGGGTCCCGCGCTGCCCTGTGCGGTGCCGGACCAATGCGCTCGACAACGCACATCTTCTTTCCTCCTATGATTCTTAACCGCAACTCTCAATGCACGCATGCGTTTAACATGAAAGTTTGGTCACCTTCCTTGACTTTTCCTTCGTTTTGAAATCTTACGTGACGTAGAACATGGTTCATTCACATTCATTCTATCGACTTGTTTCGTTCCTCCACCAGCCTCTACAGTACTTTCAACAACTATTGCACTTCCATCATAGCCAGATGACACACGGTGAGGCATCAACAACATCGATCCAAGTTCCAAACGACGCATGACTTTATTGGCACGTAGTCGTCGAATCGACAACATACGGTACCGTCTGTTGCGTCTTGAACGAATCCGTTTCCATAATAATAATCTTCTTCGTCGATTATGAAATCCTACAAACTTTCTAATCAATGTGTTCGGCGAATTCGGTTGGGTCGTGGCAGCAAAAGATAGATGTGCATGGACATTTGTAAAAGTGAGAGAAATGTTGTTCTCCACACATTTTTGTCGGACATCGGCAGTCAATGTCAACGATGAACAATTGTGCACATGTGCCGAGTGTAAGGGAAAATCATCCAGTAAAACTGATCTTTCGACCATCGAAACGGAATCTGCATTTATTGCGACATCCGTACGAATTTCAAGTGGACGTTCACTTTGCAAGGTCTTAGAAAAATTTTCATGACAACTAATGCGGTCCATACGAATATTAATATTTCCTTGACTTGTTCTTTTGAAAAACACAGGGCTTGTGATGGAATCACTTGTCGAAAAGATAGAGACCTATCACTATATTGTTCTTCGGGAGAACAATCAGGACCATCATCTTGAGTTACCATCGGTTGTTTATCTCCTGGGAGCAATCCCCTCACCTGCACCACCTACCGCCTGTTGTAAAGAACTTCAGGTTCGACGACTTTGGGAAAGTGGTGGTCCCCATTTGCGGTGTTCGTGTTGCGATGACATCGTTGTCTCACTCGCAGAGCGACCGGGAGTAAAATCCGAACCTATACGCAATCCCAATCCATGGTTGGATGAGGAAGAAGGGCGGTTTAACGAAGACAAATCGACTTGACCTGGAACAACGTAAGGACACCGAGTACACTCTGATACTATCGGCGAACACACCAAAGGATCCTTAACAACCCTTTTACAACAGCGAAGGTGTTTGCGACGCTTCCACGGAACATGCAAGGACCTATCCGCAAGTGAAGAGAAGGTTGGAACGGTAGATAGATTATTGTTGGTTGAATCGTAATGTGGACCTTGGTCCTCTGCCATAGTAATGGGCACGTACATACGTATTTGTACATGGGCACGTCACAACAGGTAGGAGGAATAAGATGCATATTTCGACATACAACGAATAGAATACACTTCAAAACATCCATATATAAATGTAATTATATGAAGAAGAGTAATATAGTGTCAAATATAAAAGAAAAAAAAAACGGAAAAAACAAAGAAGACGTAGTGCAACACATAGAACGCGGCCGAAATGCGAAGCACAGAAGATCAAAGAAAATAAGGAGTCAATTCGTTTTGTTTTGTTTTTTAGCGCGTTTATCGAGGTTAATCAATGTTAATTGAGATCATAATTTCTTTGTTCATGCAAATATAGATGTATAGGTTCACTTTCATGTTTGTACAAACGTTTAATCAGGACCATAACTCATTTGGACTTCTATTGAGGTTAATTAAGGCGCCTCCTATATTGTTCTTATGCATCATTCGGTTCATATGTTCGATTTGTGATCCTATATGCCCCTTAGTCCCATGCGATAGAGTCATACGTACCTCGTTTGTCTACGTTTGCCTTTTGTCATTCTCTAGCAGGGCTCACTTTCCTGTTCGGATAAATTTGTCACTGGGATCAAAACTTCTTTTGACTCCAATCCACATTAATCGAGGCGGCTCCTACTTGCGGCCAGCCTTAGGTATCCTAAGTCAGTCATCCGTCCACAAAAGATTTGAAGAATGTATAATGTATTCGCCGACCTTTCCGAACCTTGATCACTAAGAAGTAGTTTGTAGTACCCATTCTCCTCGCCTGAGCACGAGACCCAGATCTCAGAAGTAGGCGACATTGCACCACCCCCATAAATGGGTCTATGCGGCGTGCCGCACCTCTCCCTAGCCAGCCTCGAAGGTCGTGGTTCCAGGAAGAGTCATTCCTAGCGATCGAGGTCGGGCAAACCGTTGATGGCATCGCCTTTCTTCTCCTCTTTTGTTTGGGCGACTTTGATGAGATAGGAGCAAAGGACGCAGAGAACATAACTTCTTGGAACGGGTCAAGGTGAGAGGAGGTCATTCGGGATAGCACGGGGGCCTTGGGAAAAATGTTATGTTTATTGCCAACTTTATTCCTTTTTATCGGATTGGTTCCTTCTCCAATATTCATTCAAAATATATAGCGTGACCCGACCCTCCCAATAATACTTTGCTTCACATAAGCGCCTTAGTATTTTCAACGCCTCATGTAGAACAATCATACGTACCTTGTTTATTCTCGAGCATCCTTTGCTTTCCTTCGATACCGTTTACTGGGAGACGACCTAAACTTATTGTTGTCTTTTTATTTACTGGGATAACCCGTCCAATTTATGAGTTTTGCTCATAGATTGAATGCCCTACTGAGTTCCCCGCCTGCTAAGTCTATGTGTGTGTGTGTGCTTGTTGAACTGCATGTCTGTCTGAGTGCTGGTTGGCTTGCGTGTGTGTGACTGTGCCTGTCTGAGTGCTGGTTGGTATGAGTGTGTGTGTGTGGCCCGCCAGGGCACTTGTTCGTTCGTTGGGCCCTCAGGGCCGGTACTTACCTGTGGTCGTGGCTTCGAAGGGTTGCAGCGGGAAAAAACACTCAAGTAGCGGGTAGGCCGGTACCGCACCCAACAGGGGGGTAAATATGCAGGTACCGGAGGCCGAGCTGAAGAAGACAAAAGTGACATTTTTAGAGGTCGGTAGTGTAGGCTAGGTCTAGCGGGTACCAGTCTGAGTCTAGGGCCTGTAGGGGCAATATCAGAGTCTGCAATGATGTTTCCCTCCAAAAAGGTGGAGGTACCGGTTGCTTGGGAAGGCCAGCGGCCTGGAAGTCACCGCCCAAGAGGCAAAGCAGGCCGCTATATCTTCAGGCGGGGCGGAAGACCCGGCCTTTTTTTCGGTGTGCAAGTTTGGCGACACACTGGTGGAGCGCTGGCTGGAGCAGCACTAAGCTGGAGCAGCGCTGCTGGGGAGGAGGGAGAAGGACTTGAGGGAGGAAGAAGGAGGAAGGAGGAAGGAAGGGGGAGGAGCGCCCGGGGTACTTACCTGGCTATGGTGGCAGCCATCTTCATCACCTTGGTGGGCGTTGCATCAAGGAGTCCCCAGCTGGGGAGAGCCACACCAAGAAGCTTCAAGGCAGGGCTGGGCATGGCGGCCTGAGCTGGAGCAGCCATTGCTGCTTTGGGTTGTCCTTTGGACATCTGGGCAAGGTCTAGTAGTCCGCCATAGCCTCGGCCTATGAGAGTGAAGAGTGGAAGAGGCGGTCATGGCTATGGTGGGCCTTGAGTGATACTTGCAGTAGAAGAGGGACTCGGACATTGATTCTGGACCAGTCATTCAACATTGTATTATTATTTCTTGTATGAATAAGAGAAGGGGGAGATAAGGAGGAGGAGATTGTTGGGCGAAGAAGAAGAGCCTTGTCATTGTCTTTGTTGGTGTACATCTTCTTCTTCTTCTTTCTTACTTCTTCTTCTTCTTCTAATCCTCTCTGCTCTCAAGTTCATTCATTTCTTTCTGCAATTGGATGACATTGTACTTTCTGGTGGATGTGTATCTCGAAATTGGCCAGGGTCATAACAACTATCAAGAATCTTCCTTTCTAATTATTCATTTACATTATGAGATCACATAACCTTTATGCTTACTTTTTTTTTTTTTTTTCTGTCCAAACTTCTTACTCATCTTAACCGTTTTTGAATATTATATTATATCTTATCTATATTTTGTTCCTCCCGCCATCCCAGTCCAGCTCCTCGTTCTCCCTCCCACTATAGCTACTCCCGCTTCTAATTTTCTCACTCCAATACAACTCACCGCATATTCAACGATAAACACAAATCGCACTATTCACCTACATCATCCTGTCCACGAAGTTGCCTCCTCCTTTCTTCCATTGCGAACGCCTCGCGCTCATCAACAACGACATCTCCCTCAGGATAAAGGTTTGTCATGTTGTCACACTTAGGTCTAACAACTGTCAAATCATTATGTTTCTCTTGTCCCCCTTTCGGAAATGACAGGTAGAGCCACAGTGTGGACATGGACGCCTTAGAGCTTCAACCAATGCGAGCACCACCTTATGTAATCTTCTCTCATGTTGTTTATTTATGCTCGCGATAGCATTCAATTCTTTTTTCATATGCTCCATCTCCGTCATAAACCGTACCGGGGAATGAGCACTAATAACATTTGCTAATAAAATTATGAGGGTATACGATTGTTCCTTATAATTCGTCATCAGGCCATACGTCAGTCCCTCGTCGCATCGATCCGAGAAATGTTTCGTAAACACAACGTCCAATAACTCTTTCCGCGTCTCTTTGTACAACTGTCCGAGACTAACAACCACCGCCCTCAACTGACTATCGCTAACCGGAAACCTCATTGTATTTTGCACCTCCAAGAGTGCATTTCTATGTGCGAGCTCTAAACCAACTTTTCGTAATGATTTCAATATAACAATCAAAGAGTTTTTTGAAAGCTCTTTCAAAGTTTCAACTAATGGAAGCTCAAATAACTGCGATGCAAAAGAAGGATCAATAGATGACAAGCCACCCGCCGACAACAATTTTCTGATCCCACTCTCGGTTGCTTCACATCGTAGACGCAAAGACTCACACTCTTGCCACACATGTGGATCAATTCTACCACTAAGCTCAACAACTTGGTCAAGCAACCCATTTGTAATGTTGGATTGCATTAAATGCCTAAATTGCTTGCCGATGTCCTCGCCAAAGTCATCCTCCTTCCTCACATCCACAGTACTGGACAAAAAAAAATCTCTCACCTCTTCACTTCGTTTCCTTTCAAGGAAACTTTCAACCACTGATTGTGCATTCAATTCGATTTTTCCAAACGCACTCCTGAGTGTAACTAGTTCCACCTCCTTCTTCTTCAACATCGTGAGCAACTCGTCCTGGGTCCACCGAAGGTCTTCATTGTCTGTCATGTAGTGACCGCATTGTCTCTTCAATGCGGAATCGTTCGGAACGTTACCTCGAACACCGTAGGGCACTTTACACCCAGACCGAGGCTCACACTCATCCTTCTCAGGAATCTCCAAAGCCGCGGTATACTCGTATTGTTCACGACATTCCTCAAGGTATTTCTCTTCCGTGAGAGCATCGGCGAGGTCGCCGACTACAACAGATGTCTGTCCGTCTGCGGAGACCACCATGAAAAAACAACCAATATACCGGTAGCAAAATTAGATGATAATCTAACGTGTATTATGATCCATACTCCAACCTTCCCCTCCTCCCGTCTGCCTGCATGTTTGTTTAACCCTTACGTACCATTTAGTGGGAAAAAATAAAAAATCAATCGATCAATCGATCAAATTCATTGATTCATTAATTGAGAGAGAGAGAGAGAGAGAGAGAGAGAGAGAGAGAGAGAGAGAGAGAGAGAATCCCCTTACTCCTAATTGAAGCTCATCCCTTACACGTGATACCGCCCTACCTAAGATCCCTCCTCTGTTTCCCAATCCTATACTCTCTTGAGCATGGTGGTGGTAGGTTATTGGGGTAATGGAGGAAGGTGGCGTGAAGGAGGTCGACTATGGTGGATGGGTGCAGAAGGTGGAGGAGGAAGGAGTATTTGTCTGCCTGGGCGCCGGTAGCGGCTTAGGCTCGGACCAAACACCCAGCATTCAAGCCCAATCTGGGCCTATGTACGGGTCCACGCCTGGGCTTTGAATTTAAGGGGAAAAAAAAAAAACAGCAAGAAAAAGGCTCCCGGCTTATACCTGGACCCGGCCAGCGGCTTACACCTGGGCCTGGACCGAACACGCATTCAAGGGCTATGCAAAACCTGGCCTTTGAAAGGGAAGGAAAAAAACAAACAAAAAAAGCACAAAAAAGGCTCCCAGCCTGAACCTGGGCTCGGTCAGCTGCTTAGCCCTGGGCCTGGACCCAACACCCAGGATACAGGCCCAATTTGCACTATGCACAGGTCCAGGCCTGGGCCTTGAGAACAGGCCTACGTCCTGGCGTAGACCACGCTAAACCTGAGAACAGGCCCAGGTCCATGCTCATGTCGGCTATGGTGGATGGGTGCAGAAGGTGGAGGAGGAAGGAGTGTCTGTCTGCCTGGGCCCCGATAGCGGTTTAGGCCTGGACCAAACACCCAACATTTAGGCCCAGTCTGGGCTTTGAATTTAAGGGGGGGAAAAAAAAACAGCAAGCAAAAGGCTCTGGGCCTATACCTGGACCCGGCCAGCGGCTTAGGCCTGGGCCTTGACCGAACAACCAGTTTGGGCCTATGCATAGCTTGGCCTTTGAAAGGGCAGAAAAAAAAAAAAAAAAAAAAAAAAAAAAAAAAAAAAAAAAAAA
>BFEA01000535.1:971946-996681 GCA_003427395.1 Chara braunii | reverse complement strand
GGCCTTATGGTCCTGGCTCCTTCTATTCTGGGGAGCGTCAGTCCGGTTCCTATTCCACCGGCAAGTCAAAATGCACATTACATTGAAAATTAACCACGCTTCCTTCCATTTGGCCGAAGGACCCCTGAACAGCATTGATTGCTCCACCTTGGTGGAGGATTGACTGTCAGCTTGCCGTGCCCCTCTCTTTCCTCTCGGATCTGGAGTATAGATCTGGCTCCTTCCTGTCGGCCTGTGTCCTCCCCACTCATCTGCCCTGCCCGTGGTGCGTGATATCCCCTTTCCCATTTTATTTGTCCCCCCCCTTTTTTTTAAACATGCTTTAAACCCTAAACCCTAAACCCTCAACCTGCGAACCCGTATTCCAGCCACCCTTTGAGTCCGTCCCTTCCCCTTGCTCTTGTCCTTTGGTGCCGTCCGTCCAACTCTGTGCTGTCAATCCATGGCTGTAGCAGTTTAAGCTTGTCTATTTTGTCTGCTCCCCAACTTTAGACCCTCCTCCCTCAGCCTGTGTATCCATTCTCTAACGTTCCCTTGAGTCAACCCTGTTCCAATGTCTCTTGTTTCCCATGTCCGTGTCTTGAAACATGACTGCTTGCTCGTTGTTGGAATCCTTATTTGTTTCTGATTAGTGCCAATCCTTCCTAGGTCACTCGGACTTGTCCAACTCTTTCTCCTTGCCTTTTAGTGACCCTTCCGTAACAGGTCTCTTCTTGCTGTGTCGTCTCTGCTTCCTCAGCCCGTAATTCTGCACTGAGTTCTCGCTCCTGTATTGTACCTCCCCTTCCACTTTCCTGAGTCTATTCTGGGCTGCTGTCCTGTCCTCCTCCTCAATGCATTCTTTTCGCCCTCTCAGTTCCCCCTTTGTTCCCATTCCCTGGGCCCCTGTCGAACTACCCCTTTTTTTTTTCTTTTCTTTTCTTTTTTCCGGTTCCTATTCCCCCGGCAAGTCAAATTGCACATTACATTGAAAATTAGCCACTCTTCCTTATGTTTGGCCGAAGGACCCCTGATCAGCATTGATTGCTCCACCTTGGTGGAGGATTTACTGTCAGCTTGCCGTGCCCTTCTCTTTCCTCTCGGATCTGGAGTATAGATCCGCCAGATAGTGCTATGTCCCCTAGAAGGAGTTCATCCTTTGTCCCTGTCGGCCTGTTTCCTCCCCTCTCATCTGCCCTGCCCGTGGTGCGTGATATCCCCTTTCCTGAGTCTTGTGGGAGCCCCGCCTGTCCTTCCTCCCCCGATCTTCCTCTTTTGTCATCAACTCAGTTCCTCTTGTTTGCCCCTCCTCCCTGGATCTTACTGGCTTGTCAAAATTTTCCTTCCCTTTCCCTATATCCTACCACTCTCCTGTTCCCTGATTTTGTCCTCCCTCTTCTCTCCATTTAAAGCGTAGTTGTGTGCCTCTGACCTCTGCTACTGCCCCCTGACCCAACGTGTTCTGTTTAAATTTTTTAATTATCTCCTCCTCTTGCCCTGGTTGTTGTCGTGCCTGCTGTCTCACCCTTTTCCACTGCGCATTTAGATGTGTTTCCACTGCCTTGAGGAGCAGCTCCCTGGCTTCCTCTCTATGCATTAGCGTTCCTTCCATAGTGGTCTGACATCTCCTCTTCCAAATGATCCACAGCCCATACTGTCTCAGCAGCTGAAAGACATGTCTCTGGTAGGGTTGCATCCGTTTGGGTACCTCCGCCCCCAAAAGCCTAGCAATTCTTGACTCCGGAAAGGCAATCTTCGCCACCTGTATCCAAATTCCCCTGACTTGTTCCCACATCCCCTCCGCCTCCTTGCACTCCAGTAGACAGTGCACCAATGTTTCCGGAAATCCTTCTTGGCACACTCTGCACAGCTCCGCTTCCTCGCTTCTCTGGTTGTGGCTTCTTCTTTCGTTGAGCCACACATTCACTGGCAGTGCCACGTGCGCTATTAGCCATTGGATACTCCTCACCTGTCCCAGTCTTATTGATAGAATATTTGCCCATGGTATGTCTGGCATTTGGCTTCTGGGGATCCCCACCCTTTTCTCCCAGCGTTTGAGTAGAGTAAGTCCCATAGAGAGGGATCTGTTCCTCAACCTGTATCCTATTTTTGTGGTATAGTGGAGGATATTGATTCTCCTTGCTACTCTTGATTGTCCCCGCCTAATATTCCAGGCCCATTCACCAGGATCTACCTCTAGCTCCTCAATTGGTACTGTTGAGTTATACACTGTAAACTCCTCCATCTCTATCACTCTTACCTTCCGCAACCCTTGTTTGAGAATATACAGCGGCGCTTTTGATGTCCTATCCAATTGGGACGTGGTATTGCGCGGCTGTATTATGTCGTATTTGTCTGCTACTAGCCATTAGTTCCTGTCTTTGACCGTATCCCACACCCTGAATACCTCTCTAGGTTCTGCATCATCTTCCCATGTGGCCCAATCTCCCTCCCGCCATTGTTTTCCCCCCCTCATCAACTGCACCCAGGTTGGATGTATGGAGCCTGTGACTACATTCAGATTGTCCTGAAGCTTGTGACACCCCTTCAATATCCTCCTCAGCTCCTCTGTGGTTTTCCATCTGTTGGTCTCCTCATCCCAAATGTGTTTGATCTGCCATTCCCCGTGCTCCAACCATCTGCCCCATCTCGAATCCTTGCTTGTTAATGTTAGAGGCTTCCCGCCATTGTCCTTAATGCTCGCGTTGCAGAATAACGGTTGTCTTAATACCTCTTCTCTTGTAGTAGGCTCTCTTACCCTCGCTGGGAAGACCTCCTTCCACAGTTGTATTAGTTGTAGCCAATAAGCCGGATTTCTAACTCTCCCTCCTTGTATTTCTCTATTCTCCTCTCTGTGGCCCATTTTAGACCAGTTGCTACACATAATCCAGAACAGCCCCGTCATGTTGCTTGGTGTTTTGTACCTAGCTATCTGCCTAATCTTTTCCAATACTAATGACGTCCATGATAGTCTAGGCTGTGAGATTAGCTTAACCACCCATTTTGTTTGAAGCGCTTTCAACTGCTGACTTGGGTCCAGAATACCTAAGCCCCCTTGCCGCTTGGGTCTGGTTACCGTTTTCCATGCCACCTTGGCTATGAACTGTTCCGTGTTGTGCTTCGCCATCCACAAGAAGGCTGCGGCCTTTCTCCTAAGCTGGGCCGACGTGGCTTTGGGCGGGGTCCAGATAGACCCTGCATACCCCATCATGGAGAAAATTGATGCATTCAAAATCAGTGCTCTTCCGTATATTGAGGTGTACACTGCCGACCAAGCGCTGAACTTTGCTAACACCTTGGCCATAATGTCCGCCGCCATTGATTCGTGTGTCCCCTCTTCTGTTATTTTGATCCCTAAGTACCGGAGCGGCTGCTGTGGCGTCATCCACTGAAGCCCCTCCGGGCTTGTGACCGGAATCTGATTCTCTTGATCCAGTTCTGCAAGCCACCACCCCACTGTTTTGTGCCAATTGACTTCCATCTACGAAGCCAGTTGGAAAGCTTCCATTGCCCTTGTTAGCGCTTGAAAAGAAGAGTCTGTTGCTCTGATCAAGACCGTCAAGTCGTATGTGAACAAAATCGTCGTGGGGAGTTCGACCATGTGTCCTTGCTGGTCTGGCGGTGCTATTAATCTCTCTATTGACGGGTCCTTTCTTACAAAAGAGGCTATTGCCTCCATTATGAAGAGAAAGATAGGAGCTGCTAAGGGGTCCCCCTGCCTAACCGATCTTGACATTGGGTAGGTCGATGATAAGTGACCATTGACCTGCACTTGTCCCCGCGCATTGTTGTATAAGACCCTTATCCATTTTCTAAAGTTTGGCCCTACCCCCATTCTTTCCATGGACAGCTGCAAGAAGGGCCAACTGACTTGGTCATATGCCTTTTCGAAATCGAAAGAAAGGATGGCAACATTTATTCTCTTGTCTCTTATATATCGGACAGATTATGTTAGACACATGACATTGTCTAGTATAAACCTTCCCGGAATGAATCCTGTTTGATCCAAATGGAAGCAACCTGCCGTGATCTTTGATAAGCGATTAGCTAGCGCTTTGGCTACTATCTTGTGCGTGAGGGTCAACAAAGTTATTGGCCTGTAATTTCGTATGTCCACTGGACTCCCCTTCTTGTAAAGCAGCGTGACTATTCCAGTTGCGGGCTCATTGCCTATACCCTCAAGCTGCCATGCCTGCTCTAGAAAGGCCAGGTATTCTTCGCCCAAAATGGGCCAGAATTCTAGCAAAAATTCTCTGGTCAGACCATCCCTCCCTGGGGTTTTGTTCGGAGCCATCGTTTTAAGTGCATCCCATAACTCCTCCTGTGTTAAAAGTTCATCCAGCATGGCCGCATGCTGTCGTGATATTGTGTTCTGTAGGTAGTTTAGAAATTTCGATCGCGCCTCCTTCACCCTTAGCCTCGGGAGCTGGTCTTCCGTAGATGTGTATAGTCTACTATAGAAATCGAAAGCCACCCTTAACATCCCTTCCTTGTCTGAGGTAAGCCCCCCTTCCCCTTCTAATTGCTCTATGAGGTTATTTCTGCCCCTAGGCTTTATTTTTTGGAAGAAAAATTTGGTCATTCTCTCCCCCTCCTCCCATTCCCTGACTCTAGCCCTCATTTGTAAGCCTTTCATTCTCCACCGTTGCCAGTCCACCATCTCTCCTCTTGCCGCCTCCAGTATTCTTTCGTATAATTCGTCTCCTGGCCAATTAATCGTATTGCGCTCCGCTATCTCTATTGCTCATGCCAACTCTTCTTCTCTTTCCCTCCTCTTTGCTGCCAGCCTCCTTGCCACCATTGCTGACGCCTTAGACAGTGTCATTAGCAGTTCTGGGAATGAATGTGTGTCTGGGTTGTGTTCCTGACACACTTGCAAAACCGCCTGTCCCATTTCCTGAGTTTTCAGGAGGGAGTTGTTGATTTTGTAGAACCCTCTACCTCTGATGACTTGTTTGTCCGGTGTCAAGCTCAGATGGATAGGTTTGTGATCCAAACCCAGACCGTACGGCAGGCTACCTATACTCACTGATTGCAACATGCCCATTACTCCTGACGACGTCAAGAAATAGTCTATCCGGGACGCCGACACGTGTTGGCTGCGGTTCCTTTTGCGATAGGTGAATTGTCTTTCGTATGGGTAATGTAACCTATAGGGATCTATCAGTTCTAAACTCGTCATTAGCCTATGGATCGGTAGCGATTCTTCTGTCCACCCTTCCTCCTCTGATCTAACCCCTCCCGATAATTTGTCCAAGCTAGGATCTAAGGTGGCGTTCCAGTCTCCTACTAGAATCAGATGCCTTGTCCCATCCAGGATCTCCTTAAGCCTTTCGACCAGATCCTCTCTTTGTTGAGAGCCATTCAGAGAGTAAGCCGAGAGTAGCGTGTAGGGTTCATCATGCAGCTCAAAGTCGACCTTGACCCATCTACCCTTCTCCTCGTCCACCCTTGCTTCTGTGATGCGAATCCTGTCTGCCGCCGTAGTCCTTTTGCTCTGCAGTATAACCACTCTCGTGGAATGGTTACTTGCTGCTGGGGCCCACCATGCTGCCTTAACTCCTTGCAGTTTCTTCTCAATCCTGTACTTCGTTTTCTGGTGTTCTTCCGATTCTTGAAGATGTGTTTCCTGCAAGCACAAGAAATCCGGTGGAGACGAAGTGTACCATTCTGAGTAATTCACTACATTTTGCCACTTGTCTCCATTCTCCAAAATCCCCACCATCCCATTCACATTCCATGACGCTATTTTGAGCTCCGGTGGACCTGTTCCCCCCTTAATCCTTCTTCTCTGCTTTCTTGGTCTCTCTTCCACACCTCTCTCCATTAGGTCCCCGTGTTAGAATGTGGACTTTCCTTCTAACTTTCCTTGTTGAAGTATCTTGCACAGTGAGTTCTATGGTCGTTGCCACCTCACTTACCCTCTTCTCGAAGAAGTTCGGCTTCCAAACCAACGCCTCCACCTTCACTGCAACCGCTGTGCACCTAGCCACCCATTCCGCACCTAGTTCCCCCCCAGCAGCCCATAGGGAATGGTCTCCACCACCTGCCAAGACATCCAGATCAATCCCTCCCTTAATTCGGACTCCGTCCCCATTTGGAGTAGTAGCGGTCCGACATCGGCTGTTGTCTCATCTTCACCTTCCTCACCTATCGCCACCGGCTCCTCTCCTCCTTCTCTCAATATAAAAGCTCGAGCTGGCACCTCTCCCCCTATTAATCTTTGAAGATCCGAGCCTGAGCACTCTTCCATCGGGGCCGTTAGCAGCTGCAAGGACTGGTTGATTGCCACTTCCCAGTCCGAGTGCCTTGCATTCCATCGACAGGGCAAAACCACTCTCCTCCTCGTCCCATTCTTAACTTCCAGTCGGGCCGCAGCTTCTATCTCCTTCCACTGACCCTTTGCTATTTTTTGTACATCCACTGTGTCGTCCTCCAATTCCCTGTTTTCATCCTTGAGTAGGTTTACCTGCACCACCAAAATCGCAGCTTGCCTTCTCAAATCCTGCACCTCTTCCTCTTCAATCTCTCCCTTTACCCGATCCTCCTCCATTACTGCATCCTCCATTGAGTCATTCCCCCCACCAACTGCACTGCTTTGCTCCTCCACCATTTGCACCTTTCGTTTCTTACCGTCTCTCTTCCTTTCTTTGCTGTGGTAGGTCTTTGGCCATTGGAATAACCTGCCATATTCCTCCTATTGTATGTGGATCTCATTCCTTACTGTGCGGGTCTTACTTGCGTACTGAGATGCATAGATTTCTCCTTCCCTCCTTAGCAGTTCAAACCTGTTCTCTGATGTGATGTCCTCCCCTGCTTGTGTAACTTGTTGGAGGTTCCTCAGGTGTTTATGGTGGGCCAGTCTAATTTCACCCTCGATCGTCCTCCCCCATTCCAGCTGCTCTACCTCCTTTATCCACCGCTCTCTTGACCAGTCTTCCACATCCGAGTCCTCCTGCTCTTCCTCCTCCTCTTCTTCCTCTTCCTTTGATGAGGCTTCGCTCTCTGTGTCCCCTGAGCCCTCCCTCTGGTCCTCCGCCTCCAAGATCTGCTCCACTGTCATGTTTTCAGCATTGTGCATGCCCCTCCTTCTCTCCCTTTCCCTTACTCTTTCTTCATCCTCCAGTGTTTCCTGCCCCTGGGACCCCTGGGATCCACTTCTGTCCTCTTCATGCTGTGAAGCCCCCTCTGAGTGATCCTTATCCGTCAAGACCACCTCTCTCCCTCCCGCCATGTCTGTCTCTTCTTCCCCTGCCCTGCTTCCCCTTGAGGCCGCACCATGTGAGCCTGTGTCTGTCTAACTCTCTTTCCCCGACCTCCCTGATGATTCCTTACTGGTTCTGCCCCCCTCCCCTCTTCCTCCCCTGTAGTAGCCTCCTCCCCGGATTGGGTTTTTTGTCTCCTTTTCCCCTGCTGCGACCCTCCTTGAGTACTAAACCCATTCTCTTCCCTAGACTCTACTTTCCTCTTTGTGGAAGTACTTCCTCCCTCTGTTCCTTCTGTTCCTCCCCTCCCTCCTTCGTCACAATCCATGTTGTCTCCCTTACCCTCCTCCGTTTCCTTTGACCCCTCTTCCCTGCCTCTTGCCTGCTCCTGCTGCTGTGCACTGGCTTCTGCATTTTCCAAGAATGCCAATTCCGCATTTTTTCCAACCTCGTGCAATTCCCCCATAAGCTTCAATCTCTGCTCGACATCCTGCATGACCACGTCGTCCAACATGGGTTTAACGATAAAACCCGTTTCCTTGTCCTCCGTTCTCTTGGCTCCGGTGTGTCTCCACCTGCTATCATAGGGCGGATAAATGTCTGGTTTGACCGTTGGTTCCTTTTTCAACACCCAAACCCACCTTGGATTATCCAGGTTGTCGTCAAATATCCATCCCCTGTATTGAGATGAATTGATATACCAGACACCTGGTTTGCTCTTGCACTCCTGCAGCATAGATTGTCTCAATGCCACCCGTTTTCCCCCTGCTCCTCCTGATCCCCCTTGTGGACAAGAGGTACCTAGGTGGCCTCTACCCCTGCATTTGAAGCAAAATGGGTTAGTCTTAGTAGAAATAAAGACTGTAATTCTCTGACCAGTTTTCTTGAAGGTCCATTGATCCGGGAACTTTGGCAGCGCCCCTCACTTGACCTCCAAACATGCCACCCTTGCATCGTGATTTGGCGCCAGGAAATCCGGATTGGCCGGGAGCCATTCTATGATCGGATTGCTTGGGAATTCCTCCTCCAGTCTCCTTTGCACAAAGCTATGCATCCCTTCCGATAGGTTGTCGAACTGTACCCAGAAATGGTTCCTCAGCATTGATTGCCTGTGCCTTGATGCCTCGGCCTGAGGTGGTCTTGGCGGCTTCCAGGGTTGGATTGTGACTACAGCTCCCTTGCATTTCAATGAACCAATCGACAACAGATACTGGGCATAGGTAGGATCCACACAGACAATCATCACCGCGAACCTTCCCCTCCTGTGGAACGAAACTTCTGGTTCCTTC
Source organism: Chara braunii (assembly GCA_003427395.1). Lineage (NCBI taxonomy): Eukaryota > Viridiplantae > Streptophyta > Charophyceae > Charales > Characeae > Chara > Chara braunii. The sequence continues at coordinate 988,208 of BFEA01000535.1, read as the reverse complement.
CCTGGTACATCTTCCATGGCTATCAGCCTATCCCTCACCCACCTTCTCTTCTCATTCAATGGAAGCTCCTTGCTTCTTCCTGAGAAGTTAAACAGAACCGCATGCTTCTCATACAACTCATTCAAAGACTGAATGTCCTCTTCTGGGTATTCCCAAACGTCCACTTCCTCCTCCTTCCCCCCTTCTCCCTTGATTACCTCCTTCGTGATCTTAATCTCTGCCTTGATTTGTGTTTTCTCCAGGAGGAAATCCATCGCCTTTTGCCCCAAAGATCGTGACTTGGCTTCACCTGTTCTTGACGCCGTACCTGACTGAGATGCTGTCTGCCCTGATTGGCTCATTGCCATTCCCCCCTGCCCTCGAGCAAAGTCCTGTTTCTCCCTCTCGCTCATTGCCTTTTGGGCTGCCATGGAGTACGATGTCACCATCTTTGGAAGGTGACTCCTTGGACCTGGGTTAAGAGGAGTTGGACTCTCCTTGGGAATTAGTAGTTTAGTTGACCAAGCAATGGCCAAGCAATGGCCAGGTTAGCAGAGAAAGGATTTTCAACACGAGTAGAGAGGAATATATGGGCCAAGCAATGGCCAGGTTAGCAGGTAGGTGGGAGGGGTGGTGGTTGTAAGAGGAGAGAGGTGTGATAGAGGGTTGCGCGTCGACGAGAGGTAGATTGGGTAACTCCAGGGGCGGGAGAAAGGGAGGCGGGAGGAGAGGGGGGGTAATGGAAAGTTGTGTTGTGACCAAGAAAAAGTCGAGCCGTGATCGCAAAAGGGGCGGTGTTTATAGTCGGTGAGGAAGGGACTGGTTAGAGTTATGATCGGGGGGGGAGTTTGAGGTTGGGGTGGGATCCGTATGGGAGACGGGTGTAATCAGATTAGAGTTGGGAGATGGGTGGGGCTAGTGTTGGAGGTCGTTGGAGTGGCGGTAGTTCAAGCTTGGTGTAGAGAACAGGACGAGATTGGGAAGAGAAGAAGGTGAGCTGAGGCGAGGACTGAGATGGGATTGAGATGGGGACAAAACAGGAGCATAATGTTAAGGAGATGGGAGAGACGTGGTCGGGGTAGTCGAAAGCTCGTGGAAGAGAGTTGGGGGAGGGTGGTGTTGAAGGAGGGTTAAGTGATCGGGAGTGGGGGCGGGGTGGGGTTAGGTTGGTAACTGGGTGGGATCGGGGTGAAGTCGCGTCTCGATTGGGATGGGATTGGGATGGGTTCGGGTTGTGGTCGGGATGGGAGCGGGATGGGGGATGGGGGAGGGAATGGGATGGTGTCGGAAAAAGGAGGTAGGTGTGCCTCGGGGGTGGGAGGGGATTTGAATGAAGATAGATTGTGTTAGCTTGGAGGTCGACTGGTGGCGTCGGGATGAGAATGGGATCGAGAGGGGAGGGGAAGGGTTCGGGTTGGGGTCGGGATGGGGTCAGGGTTGTATCGGTTGTATCGGTTGTATCGGTTGTATCGGATTAAGGGATTGGGATAGGGGCGACTTGGAATTGAGATTGGGGCGGGATGGGGTCAGGACCAGGTCGGATAACGGGATCGGTGGGGATATCAGGAACGCTGTGGGGGGGGGGGGACGGAGTCGAGATGGGGACGAGAGTGAAATGTGACGGGGAGAGATGACGGGGTCAGGGTGGAGGAGAGAGCGAAGTCTAACTAGGAGGGAGAGTGGGATGGAATGACGGGATTGGTCAGCGGGGGGGAGGAAACGGGATCGGGGGTGAGGTATAGGGGATAAGAAGGGAGATAGTCGATATGGGGAAATAAGAATGGGATCCGGTATTTGGATGGGGTTGGGTTGGATACAGTTGATGGTTTCCAGAGCGGAAAGTGGGTCGTAGACGGGGACCAGGGACAGGCAAGGCGGAGGTGTGAAAAGACAAGAATTTGGGGAGACGGAGTGTAGGCGGGGGACTGGACTAATCGAAGGGGAGGTAGGAGTCGGGATTGGGACTGAGAGATGGAGTGTATGGTGGGAGAGTATGTGACAGAGTCGGGATAGGGGCAGGGAGTGGGTTGGCCAATGGGGAGGAGGAGATCGGGGTCAGGGCTGGGCTATGAGAGTTAAGATGAGCGAGGGGTGGAATGAGAATGAGGTCCATGATCTGTACGAGCTTGGGATCTGGCTGGGGTTAGACACGGAGTGGGTGAAAAACAGGATCTGAGGACTGGATCGGAGAACTGGGATGACGAATGGTTTAGGATTGGGCGGGAGTCGAGCTTGAGGATGGGATCGGGGGGGAGACGAAGGTAATTAGTGTCTCTGGTGGAATGGGTTGTGGTCGGATCGGTGGCGCGGGCGGGATGGTAGGGACGAGCAGAGAGGGTATGGAGGTTAGTGTAGGTAGCTCTCACTCCGGTTGATCTTCGTCTTCGACGATGAAGGCTCGGACGTGGCGATGCAAGATGTTGTAGGGATGTTCTTCTTCAGTCGAGAGGCGGGCGGTGCTTCGGTGTTCCAAGTAATGATAGTTCGCTCGGATTCCCATAACGTGGAGAACGCTACTGAGAGGGGAAATAGAATGGAAAAAGGTTTACCAGACTGATGCTAATAGGAACCGGACTGACGCGAACGCTGCGCTCGCGTCGCGCCGTATCCTGGCCCCGCAGGGGCGTCGCGCCATCTCCTGGCCCCGCAGGGGCGTCTCGTCGGACCATCGCCGGAAGACCATACACTCGCCATAGCCTGATCCACACTTGGCACCAAGTGCGCGCGCTCGGCGCGCGTACCTATCTCGACGTCCGCCATGGGAAAGAAAGGCTGAGTCGAAGAACGCGCGATCTCGGGGGCTCCTAGTGGACAAAGGGGGGTCCGCTCTGTGTTCTGTTGCTTGTCCTTGTCTTTCCCTGTTTGTCCGGTCCTCTTTTTGTTGATCACCATTCAGAACCTTCTGCCAGGTCTCCCGGCATGTACCCTCGTGGTCTTCATGATTCTGCCTGGTGCCATTTCTTCCACCTCAGTCTGTTGTCTACTATCGTTGCCACCTTGCCTTTTAGCAACCAGGTCCTTATGAAAGTCCATTTCTTGGTTGCTTGTCTTTCTGGTCTGTGCCTCGTAGAGTTTGCTATTCTCCGCCATTTGCTCCTGATTTCCGTCTCTGCCATGCTCAACAGTAGTGACCACATTTCTTCTCTTGCCACCTCTGTTCCCTCGATCATCTGAGTGCATCTGCGTTTCCATATCACCCACAGTGCCAACTTCCTGAGTAGGATGAACCATGCTTCCCTGCTGCCTGTGATGTTGCTGGGGATGTTAGTTAGAAGTAGGGTAAAGATACGGGGGATGTTTGGGGGGGGCCAGCGAACAGGATCGACCATAGCTCGCGGATCTTCTTCCATATCCAGATTGCTTCAGGGCAGAAGAGGAGGCAGTGGCGGATGTCTTCGGGTGAGTCGTTGCTGCACATTGAGCAGCATGCCGAGCTATCAAGATCAGAATGTTTCCTTCTCTCGTGTAACCATTGGTTGACTGGCAGGGCTGCATGTGCTATTAGCCATTGCATACTTCAGATTCTACTCGGTCTGATAAGAAGGTATTTGGTCCATGTGATGGTGATGGGGGTCGTGTATCTAGGTTCAGTATGGTTCTCCATTTCTCTGCCAGCCTTGGGTTCGGGTCCCTGGTTTGTAGTCCGAGGTTATACCCGAACTTTACGTCGTATTCTGTTATCCTTCTCGATTTACTGGCGGCGCCCAGATCCTAGATCTATTCATTTGGGTCGAATTCCAACTCGTTGACGCTGAGTTCCGGCTGGAATATAAACTTGGGTGTCTTGTGAGAGACTCTAACCTTCCTGAGGAGGTAGGTTTCTATTTGTTCGTTTTGTGGTGTTTTGTTTAGGATCTCTAGTTCATATAGGTTGTGCTTGATGATGGGGTAGGATACGGATGGGGTAGGATACGAACTTGGCCTGGTAGTTGGTTGAGTCCGGTTTTGACACAAAACGGTAGGCTTTCGTTGGTGGGGTCTGTGTGGTGAGCAGTACCCAGTCTCCTGGTTTCCACGTATGTGTCTCTTTTAGGAGGGTCGTCCATGGGGGAGGAATGCTTTGGAGGATTTCTGATAGGTTGGTGGTCAGTAGATGGCAACCTTTTAAGGGAGTGCGAAGGTCCTGTGTGGTGAGCCATTCTTGTCGGTCGTCGGACCACATATGTTTGACCTGCCATACTCCTCTCTCCACCCATGACAGCCATCTGCGGTCTTTGGCCCGGGGAGTCCACGGTCTGCCCTCTGTGTCTTTGATCCAGGGATTGCAGAACAGGGGTTGTCGTATGACTTCCTCTTTGTTGCTCGGGGGCCCTTTCTTTTCTTGCATCAGTCGGCGCCAGGTCTTCAAGATCGGAGACCAGTAGGGGGTGGGTGTAATGGGGGGTTGAATGGGGTCACTGGGTTAGTTTTGCTTGCTGGTCTCCCCGATTTGATTGTCCACTCCTTTGCCATGATCCAAAATAGGCCACTCATGTTCGGTGAGGTCACTGCTGGTGCCAAATTCCTTATGCTGTCTATCGCCATCGCGGTCCACGGGAGGGCTTGTTTGGTTAGGATTTTGATTATTCATTTAATTTGGAGGGCGATGGCTTCCTGTTTAGGGTCGATTATACCGAACCCTCCTTGTGGTTTCCTGATGACAGTTTGTCAGGCCACCTTGCTTATGCAGGTGGTTCTGTTGGGGTCGCCAGTCCACAGATAGCACCTGGCTCTAGCCTTCAGCTTCTTCAGGTCGTCGTCGGGGGGCCACCGTATGGAGGCCATGTATCACAAGGTGGAGAATACTACTGTGTTGATGATCAGGGCTCTCCCTAGTAGGGAGGCCTAGGCTCTGTTGCAGGTGGCTAAACGGGTTATTGCTCTGGCGAGTAGTGACTCCCCATCCCTTGTCAGATGCCATCCCTGTTTACCATAATGCCTAGATATCAAAATGCTTGATTGTCTGTGGTCCAAGACATTGGGGTGGATGGGTCTGGGGGTTGGGGGGGGTGCCTTCTACAAGCCACCACCCTTCCGTTTCAGCCAGTTCACCTTCATTTCTGAGGCGAGTCTGAAGGCTTCCATGGCGCGGGCCAGGGCCTGGAAGGAGGAGTTGTTAGCGCGGATGAGGACCGTGAGATCGTCTGCAAACATCTGTGCGGTCGGGAGAGCAAAGTCGTGGAGGGGGTTGTAGTTTTGTTCGGTGAGGCGGTCTATGGATGGATCCTCGCGCAGAAAAGATGTGATGGCTTCCATTATGAACAGGAATATTGGGGGTGCAAGGGGGTCGCCTTGCCGGACGGACCTCGATATCAGGTAGGTTTCTGACAATATTCTGTTTATCTGCACCCTGCCAGTGGCATCCCCATAGAGTACTCTAACCCACTCTCTGAAGTTTGGGCCGACTCCCATCTTCTCCATGCAGCTGTGGAGGAAAGTTTGCAAATACTATTGATTACAGATTTGTCCAGAGTTTTGGTGGAAATGAGCTGTTTTCATTAAGCCAATGGACAAAGTACAGGCCTGTCATTATACTTCAAAAAAGAACTTCTGCTAAGGTGTTCAGCTTTATGACACACAATCTACATATTCCAAAAATCACAGGCACGGCACTTGCTTATCTAAAATCAGAATTTATTCCGATTAACCCTCCAAATGTGGGGGGAAAAGGAGGGAAGGCCCAAACATATTGATGCTTTACTACATCTCCCATTTCTGGTCTTGCAGGCAAATCAAGAGGAAATCTAGAGGGACAGTGCAGCGGGACATGTGGAACCCAGCTAGAAACCCTTCCTTTTTTTTTCCTTTTTTTTTTTGTTTTGTTTTTTAACAGGGCCTTATGGCCCTTGCACCGTTCTATTCTGGGAAGCAGCAGTCTGGCTCCCATTCCTTTCTTTTTTTTTCCTTCTTTTCTTTTGATTCTTGATTTTCAAAAATGGTAATCCGTCCATGTGGGTAATACCATACATGATCACAAGGACTGTTCAATCTTATCCGATAGGCAGGAGGCTTCAAACACGCACATGTGTTCACATTGCTTCTATGGTGACTCTCAGTATACTACAAAGAACAAGATAGATATGGCTCAGTACAAACCACTACCCAGGAACAAGGCCATCTGGAGATCTTGCAGTGGCCAACATGACTTTTGACGGTAACAAAGTGTCTACACACATGGATTATTCAGCTCTTAGGAATTTGTGAGAGAAACTGACAGAGACCAGAAGCTGATTTGTTGGCTGCTTTGCTCTGCATCTCCTCTGGTCCACATCCCTGGCTAAAACCGGTCCCCAAGGGGGCCACTCCTGGTGGGAATTCTTGCAGGTGATTGTCAAGAGACTGTCATCAAATGCTCGAATTGCTCTGAAGTCACATTTTGGGAATGAGATCATTAAGGTCAACATATACCATGACCAGGTTGGTCTTGGCTCCTAATCATGTCTGTCCTGCGTCTTGACTTGTGGAACTGTTGCTAACATCTTCACCTGAATAGAACAAACGGTCATTATCGCAGTATCTAATCTGAATTTTTCCTGAATACAGATATAATGACTGTGTGTTGCATTGGGGTGAGGATGGTAGTTTAAGTGCAAACCATTCAGACCATGCTTCCATGTCCGAAGGTTCTTCCATGCCCTTTCAACACACTAAGAATTCATAGGTCATGGAGTTCAGCAATGCAGAAGATGCATTATGTTACTTTGTGTACCTGTTTATCTGAAATCCTAAGAAACAGTGCCTTTGCGACTCCTTAGGGCATTAATTTTACTATTCGGAGTTCGGCGCCCACTTCGTTCGCTGGCCTTGACTGTGCGACAGACTAACTCAAGTCTGTCGATTTAGGCTCCTTCCCATCTGCTGATTCACTTAGTTTAGGTACTACAAGCCCTCTGTCCGATTCCACCTGAATGGTTCACCAGTTCCACCAAATGCTCCCATCCCGAAATGGGATTCCCAAGGGGGCAAAGAGTTTTTGGTCCTTCTCAGTCACACCCAAGACCCCTGGTGCTATGCCTGCAAACAGAAAGGCCATCTCTGTACAGATGACCTGTGCCCAAAGAACAGCCACAAATTGAAAATCAAAGGGCTGGTCACCCCCCACCCCACAGACGAGGAGAGGTGGTACCCGGAGGAGGAGCTTCAAGGCTGGATGTTCAGGGCATACGCTGACGGGCGTCCTGGGAAATGGATGTGGCACGGGAAGGGCCGACCGACTGCTTTTCCATTTGGGGCCGATGTGATCATAACCAACGATGATCACAAACACAAAGACAAACAGGGGGCTTCCCCACGACCTGCTGATAGGAAGAACTGTCGACAACCACCTGTGCATGGTGCACAGAAGACCACTGCTGGGGGGAAGGGGTGCACAAACCACCCCCCAAAAAAGATACTGCCAAACAAAGTGATAAGGCAGATCCGCCTAACGCCCTGGATGTCTCCACCATGCCCAGAAAGTCTGGCCTAATGACCACTAAGAACGACACAGACAAGCACAGCAAAAAGTCAGGCCTGTCCAATGCCCCAATTGCCCCCAAAAAGTCCAAAAAATTTGGCCCACCGCCCCCCTGCGAATCTATAAACCCAGATCAGTGGCAGACGCGGGCGTAGGCACACTGGGATCAGAACCCACAGCAAGCCCAGGATCAGACAGTGAGAGGGCACAGGGGAGAGCAGGGCATCCGGACACAGCTGGCCCACGACAGTGCCCTGCCACAAACACTGCCACAAACGCTGACACTGCGGCTCAGCAGCAGTCTGGCGGCAAGGGTGAAGGGGGAAAAGGACAGTACATTACTAAAGGGGGCTGCAACATGCTTGCCCACAAGGAGGCGGCCTTGACTGAGCAACTATCCCGGGACCCTGGATCGGGCCCTTGGCTCCAGGATGGAGGCATTACTGTAATAGAAGTAGACGCCCGGATCCACTGTGATCGACCACTCACCCCCCCCCTGATCCAGGGACAGGCCACACAGGGAGGAGACGGAGAACGACAACACACCACAGGGACACAACACAGCCCGGTCACAGCGGCCAACACAATTGCTCTGCTGCAGAAGCGGCAACTCCCCTCCCCCCTGAGCCAGGACCAGATCACGTAGAGACTGGAGAGTGGGGCATGGCACAGCCCGGCCAAAAACACAGATACCACTGCTCAGCACAAGACCGACAGCAGGGGCAAAGGGGGAGGAGGACAGCACAACACTGGTGGGGACAGTAACATGCCTACCCATAATGAGGTGGTCAAGACTGAGCGACAACCCCGGGACCCTGACCCAGTCCCCCTGCCCCGCCTTCGAGAAACAGAACAACAGCCTCAGCTGTCACCACAGACAGAAAGACAGCAGCTCCAAGATGGTGGCATAAGTGTGACAGAAGTAGACACCCGGATCCACAATGACCGACCACCCACCCCCCTCCTGCTCCAACGACAGGCCATGCAGGTAGGGGACGGAGGACGACAGTGCATCGCAGGGACACAAGCGAACACTGTTATAGTGGCCAACACAATCGCTTTGCTGGAAAAGTGGGAATTCCCTTCCTCCCTGATTCACGACCACACCACGCACAGACAGGTGGGCAGGGAACCCCAAAAGGTTCCTGTGCTGATGACTGCAAACCCCAACCACCAGGTAAATATGGGGGTCAACGCAGAGTCTCAGTTAGTCAAAGGGAAGGGGCTACATATAAACAAAGAGTTGGACTGCAAAACACCTGCCCTCAATGTTGCAGTCACAGCTCAGAGTCGTCTACGGGACTCCGCATTGGGCCCTCAGCCCCAATCCGCACAAACAGAGCTCCGTCCTCAACTACTGCAGCAGACAGAACTGCAGCAGGCACCGGATGGGGGCATAACAGTGACAGGATTGGGCACCCCGCCCCTACTCCAAGGACGGGTCACACAGGCAGGGGATGGAGGTCAACAGCACAATATCGGGGTTCAAGTGAGACCAACCACAATGACCAACACAACTACTCTGCAGCAAGAACATGGGCAGGGGAGTGGGGGGGCAGGGGAGCACAAATCTGAGATGGGCCGATATATGCTTGCTGAACGGCCAAGGCAGGGAGGAGAACAACAGCAGTTCCCTCAAGGGGGCAGTGTTGCCCCCAAACTGGACAAGAAAACCCAGCATAAGCAACAACTCCCCTCCCCCCTTACCCAAGCATACACGACGCAGGGACAGGGGGGTAGGGAGGCTCTACAAAAGGCTGTAAGACAGAAGACTGTAAATTCCAGTTACCAGGTAAGTAGGGCGGCCAAAACTGAACCTGAGGCAGACACAGGGAAAGGCCTCAACCCACAGGGAGTATGGTTTAAAGCCAATTCCCTGCTTAATAAAATCAAGGACGCAGCTTTTGCCCAACATTGGGATCAGTCACCGGCAAAACAACATGACCAATCCCCTCACACGCCTGAAGACAAACTGCTACTACCTGACCACCAAAAGCTGCAGCGTCACTCCCCTGCAACTCCACAGCCCCAGACAGGACACATCGGCCAAAGGGAAGGCGGACACCCGCAGGATGACCCCCGGGGAGAGGTTGGGCGGGAGCAACCCGAAGACCTGCAAAATCAAACTGTAATCATAACTCGACCATCGCCTGCCGGCATGAAAGAGGTTGTCTCGGAACTGACAGGGGAGATCAAGTTCCTTCCCTCCAAACTGCCCCGCCAACCGCCCAAGAAACCCTCGCGGCCAACACCATCCCTGCCCTCCGTCGCCCTATCTGAGGAGGACAACAACAACTCCAAAGACAAGGAGCCCGCCCTTGTGGAATGCTGCCAGCGGTGGCGACAACAACAACATGATTATTTGCTATCCAACGTAGAGCAACAGCAACAGCATCCGCAACGGCAAGAGAATGCGCAGATCCGAGTGATGAAGTCCCATGCGCAGGCCGGAGAGGCAAGGATTCAGCCGCTCGCACAACAACTTGGGGAGGAGGTTGAATGTACCGACATTAGAACCACTTCAAACAGGCATCTTCATCCTCAGCAGTCCCCACCCCTGCTATCCCTGCCCACCGCCGCCTTGTCTGAGGAGGACAACAACACTGCCAATGACAAAGAGCCCGGGGCCGTGCAATGCTGCCAACAGCAGCAACTGCAATAACAACAGCAGTTGCTGTCCACCATAGAGAAACAGCAACCACAACTACAAGTGAATGCACAGTCGTACGTAATGCAGTGCCACGTGCAAGCCCGGGAGGCAAAACAACACACCCAATTACAGCAAGCTGAGCAGCAAGCAGCACAGTGTCAACAACAGTTGCAACCAAGGCGGCAACAATCCCAGATGAACCATGCGGTGCATGGCCAACAGCAAAGCCAACAGCAGATGCAATCGCAGCAGCAGGACCATCACCTGTTGGCACAGCAGCAACAACAAGAGCAAGCCAGGGAGGCACAGCAGCACATTCAAATACAACAAGTGCTGCAGTACGAGGCACAATGCCAACAATCGCTGCAAGCACAGCAACAACAAGCCCAAGTGCACCACCATAAGCAATGCCAACAGCAAGAGCTAATGCAGCAACAACAACCGCAGCAGCAGCTGGTGCAACAACAACAGGAGCAAGTATGGGAGGCACAGCACCAAACCCAGCTACAACAAACCGTGCAGCAAGCTGTGCAGCATGCGACACAATGCCAACAACAGCTACAACAATAATGCCAACAGCAAATGTTAATGCAGCAACAACAACTGACGCAGCAACAGCAGGAGCAAGCGCGGGAGGCACAATACCAAATCCAACTGCAGCAAGCTGTGCAGCATGTGGCACAAGACCAACAACAGCAACAACAACAATGCCAACAACAAACGCTAATGCAGCAGCAACAACAGGAGCAATTGCGGGAGGCACAGCACCAAATCCAGCTGCAGCAAGTTGTGCAGCATGCAGCACAAGGCCAACATCAGCAACAACAACAATGGCAACAAGATCTTCTGCACCAGCACACATACACCCACTCCTTGGACCAAGCACAACCGCATGTCTGCCAACAGCACCAGCAACAAATCCGGCAACACACGGAGTGCGAGGACCAGGCCCACCTCTTATTACAAGCTCAGCTGGCACAATACCACCACCAGCAACACCAACAGAGGGTGCTCCACCAACAACAGATCTTGCAACACCTCCTCCTGCAGTGGCAGCAACAGCTTCGCTGTGAACAGGAGCTTATCCTGCAACGACAACAACAACAGCTGCGGCTGTTTTGGAAGCTTGAGCAGGAAAGACAAATGCAACAGCAATACCAGGCACTGAACAGTCCGATGCAGCCTGCGGCTGTTGCGCTTCTGGGTACTGACAAGGATAAACCGGAGCAACAGGATATGGATACCTCGGCCCCGGATGAGCTCTTGCTGAACACGCAACACCGAGCCCTGTTACAGGTGAATGCTGACGTCAAAATGACCCAGGCTCCGACCCCGCTTGAACAGGACACTCTGCCCCATCCCCCTCCTCCGTTGGCAGCCAATGAGGAGGTTAAACAGAAGTTGGCCTTCCTGACGGACTGGACCCTTGCCAAGATATTTTCCATGTCGGCGGATGGAGCACAGGACAAACTTGCTAACAAATATTGGGTCGATGCCAAAAGAGTGCTAATGTCAGCCCTCGCGTTCTGGCCACTATTGAAAAATATAAGGACATCGCGTCCATTGATTAGATGGACGTGGGAGCGGCCATTGTCTTCGTGGTCAATGAGTTTCTTGACAAAATCGAGGAGTATGGAACTAGCACACTTTGTCAGGAACAAACCGCACATGACTCGAGTTGGCCGGACCCCCAAGTTGAGGCAGGGTCTGGCTTGGCCCAAGCTGCGGGTCCAAGAACTTTGCACCACCCTGCACGGCCCCCCTATTGCTGCACCCACCTATCTGGAGGAACAACAGACCCGCCCCCCTACAAGACAGGGGGGACCACAAATCACGAAGAACACAAAGACCACATAATGATTGTGGTCATCATCCCCCGATCTCAGCGTCAGCATCAAAAAATCCAGATTGTGCACGACGACGACGAAGACGATGACACCTCGCCAATAGATTTGAAAGCAGACACACAGAAGGACCGTCCCCCCCGAAAACTGAAAGATAGGGTGAGACTCCAAGTGGATGACGACGCCCCAGGGGAAACTCCTCCGGGAGTGGTCATACTTCCACTGACCAGGGAAAGGGATGGTGGCCAATGGCTGCTGGGACTCAGACCTCCTCTAGACTACTATCCAGAACAGCCACTGGACCCGAAGGGCCTTACAGTGGAAGGGTGGAGGGGCATTCCCTCTACCGCAATAATCCTCAAGTGTCTAAAATACTAGTGCCAAGAGACAGACACAGACGGAGTCCTGGGTGCCGTTCTGCCTTCATCACTATCATTCCCGGAGGGCGTTATACCGGTCATTGTGTTGATGGATTACAAAACCACATCTCTGAAAACACCGACAAGATTCACATGGTTTGCTCACCATAACCTCATGAACCTCTCCACAGACCGATTTAGAACAAATTTGGCCTGGACCCTCACCCACGTCCTGTTGTTCATGCAAATCTTCTTAGAGGACAATGTGCTGGACGAACATAACCAGTGGGATGATCCACCATTTGTTCTCCCAATAAAAACCAAGGACTGAATCGTTTGTGGATGATTGAGAATCGTTTGTGGATGACCGAGAACTGAAGTGCCTGACCTGCAAACCATGATGGAAACTAATGCTGACACAGACATGCAGCCAAACACGCATTCACCAGCCCCTAGGAATGGATTAATTAACAGGCATGATGATGCAGTTCCTCAACCTGTTCACCTTAGTGTGAACGAACTCCAAACAATGGGCCCGCATTCTGCTCACCCTCCTGAGGCGGAACTCCACACCATACACTCCACCCCCGCACACTCTTTGTGTCCCCCTCCTCCCCCTCCCGTACACCTGCCCCCTCTAGTGCCTCCCCAACCCCCTCAACACCCCCCATCCCCTCGGTTTTCCCCCCGACTAGGAGGCAGCCCCAATGGGAAGTTAAGCTGGCACAAGCGGATACTGACATTCGCTCGCTGAACGTGAACGGTCTGATTCAGGCATCACAAGGAAAAAAAGATGCCATATGAGACATGCTCAGATGCCCGCTGACGAGAGCATGGCCAGATGTGATATGCATCCAAGAAACTCATCTGCAGCACACACCAGCCCATATGGCAAAAGAGAAAAGTGTCTGGCCGTACACATCTTACTCTGCACCTGCTGTGGAAAGGGCATCTGCTGGAGTGGCCATCTGGATTCCGCCCTCTTCTAGGCTCAAACCACTCTCAGTGGACTACGACAAACACCAAGGCAGATGGGTCTGCGTAAAAATGCAATATGAAGACGAAGAGTTTTATATGGTCAGCGTCTATGCGCCAAATGATCCCGTAGAGAGAGTGGACCTTTGGCTCGCCCTTCACTACCACTTGCCTCACGATGACCCAATTATAATAGTAGGGGACTTTAACACCACGCTTGACCCCACGATGGACTGCAGATCCACATCCCAACGTCAGACCTTGATGCGCTCCCAAGTGGCGAGTTGTGGCCCAGACGTCCTCATGTTGAAGCAACTTATGGCAGATAGATAACTTGAGGATGCGAACAGACTGCTGCACCCCACGCAAAAAGCATATACATGCCTCTCGTCTCGGGGCGAGCATGGTCTGGCCAATTCACGAATTGACCTCACACTGGTGTCGAAAGACCTGATGGGTCTCGTTACCACAACGGAAATCACAACGATTAGCCCATGTAAATCCTTCGACCATAGGATGATTACGCTGGGACTCTCATTCCATAACCACATATAGCAAGGACTTGGGTTCTATAAGTTCAATACCTCGCTGCTCCCCCTCCCCAAATTTAAAGACCTCGTCACCACTTTCTGGGAATATTGGCGAACTAAAAAACCGGAGTCGGGAGAAAGAGTGAACCGGTTCAACGATGGGGTGGCACAATTAAGGGAAAGGTCTAAGAAGCTCTCCATGCAACATGCAAGGGACCGAAAAGCTCTCCTTGATAATGGGATGAAGAACTGATGAACGACCCGTTGCACCTCCCCTCCTATGAGAGACTCCAAGAGGCCCGGGACCACCTCCAAGCCTACGTGGACCAACAGGCGCAGGCATGGAGAGTGCAAGCGAAAATAAAAAAGGAACACACTGATGGAACAATGGCAAAGGCCTTCTTCAATAAAGTTAAGGCCAGAGCTAGAGATGCCACTGTTCCCAGTCTCAGGCACCCGTTGGACGACACAGCCCCGTCGACGACCAACGCGTACACAAATGCGGACTACGCCGCCAAATATTACACAAACCTCTCCACATCTGAGACCCCCAATAAGCAGCTTGACCAGGTCCATCAGGTGAGGGACACACTGCTACAGGCCTTACACACGCGCCTCACACATGAGCAAAGGGGCATTGTGGACAGCCCATTAACTCCACAAGAGGTCTGGGAGACCCTCCAGGGCATGGAAGAGGAGAAGACACCTGGGATAGACTCGTTCCCTAAGGAATTCTGGGTACAATTTTGGAATCTCCTGAGTGAGCATATCATGGAATATATCAAGGCGGTGCAGAACGAGGGCTCCTTTGGGGGAATGATTGGACAAGGGGTCACAACTCTCTTATATAAGAAAGGGGATAAAGAGAACATTAGAAACTACCGACCTATTACTCTCCTCCCCGTCCCGTATAAGYTGGTAGCCAAARCTCTGACAAMCAGACTGCTACCCTTCATGAACATACTCATCCACCCGGACCAAACAGGCTTCATGCCTAATCGAAACATCCAGGATAACATCCTGCTCGTTAACGAGACCATCAAGTACACCCGTCAGCGAAAAGTCCAAGCTGCAATCCTTTTATTGACTTTGAAAAAGCGTACGATCACGTTGACCGGGACTTCCTAGACATGAGCCTTGCTAGGATGAACTTTGGCCCGACCTTCTGTCGATGGGTGCAACTGCTACACAAATCAGCTACAACGAACATAATGCTCAATGGTCACCTCTCACCACCGATACACCTTCAGAGGTCGGTACGTCAAGGTGAGCCCATTGCACCATTGTTGTTTGTTATAGTTATGGAGGCCCTTGCATCACTAATTAGATCCCATCCCCTGATTAGCAAGGTGCCTATCCCGGACATACCTAGACATCTTATACCGGTAACATCGCTGTTTGCAGATGACCTCACTGTCCTCCTACGTGCAGATCTGGTCAGCCTCCAAGCCCTCACCGAAGTGATACATCTCTTCTCCTTGGCGGCCGACATGAGAGTCAACTGGGGATCCAAGACAGAGGGCTGGTGGCTCCATCCACACGGACTGACCGAGCCGGCCATAGTCTGGGCCCACAAGGAAGACGCAATCAAGGTGTTGGGGGTGCGACTCACTGCAGTGGGGCCCCCACCGGACCATGGGGACATGCTGGTCAATATGGCAGTGGATAGACTGGCAAAATGGGAAGGCCTACACACCTCGTTGGTAGGGCGGGCACTAGCAATTAACAACGCCATCTTAGTGGCCATTTGGTATAAATTGCCAGTATGGCCACTAAACAAGAAACAATATGCCAGGCTAAAGAGAGCGCTTACAGCATATCTGTGGAAAAATAGCACCCAGACCCAAGGTTGTATTAGTCGGGTCAAATGGGATGTGCTCACACAACCCAGAGCAGCAGGGGGGCTGGGGATCTTGGACCTTGAAAGACAGAGTGAAACCCTTATCTTCAAAGTCCTCATCAGGTTGCTCAGT
The DNA here is from genome assembly GCA_003427395.1 of Chara braunii. Lineage (NCBI taxonomy): Eukaryota > Viridiplantae > Streptophyta > Charophyceae > Charales > Characeae > Chara > Chara braunii. The sequence goes on along the minus strand of BFEA01000535.1, from coordinate 972,463 downwards.
GGGAATGACATTCCCTGGGAACCCTTGGCTCGTCTCCAGATAGCAAATCTAGCCCCGGGGACAGACACAGACCGAAAAATACATCCGTTCCAATGGTTGACCAACAACTACTGGACCATACCGTCACCCCCAAAGAATGGGCAGACCGCTGACCCTGCGCATGCAACAAGGATAGATATAGCATTGGATCCTCTCTGGACTTACATGTTGTGCAGACAACGGGGACCGCGACAAAAAATGCCACCCAACATGTGGCATGATATATGGAAGCAACCCCTCTTTGGCAACCCGAATATCCTCCAAGAAACGAGACTTCCCTTTGTGCTAACAACAAACTCGCCCTGGCTCATCTGGGCCAAAAAGGGCATCTATACGGTTGGGGACCTGTGGGACCTGGCGAGAGGGGAATGGGCAACCCCCCSACTGCTGCAAGAGAGGCTCAAATATGTAAAGAACGTAGCAGACAAGGCTGGCCTGTTAAGAGAGGCTCTCCCCCTCGCTTGGCAGCGCACACTCA
>BFEA01000535.1:946032-969886 GCA_003427395.1 Chara braunii | reverse complement strand
CTCCCCCGCTGCCCTGCCACCACTGCCACCTCCCTTCACCCACGCCTTCCCCCCTCCCCCGTTGTTCCTCCACCACCTCCCCCCGCTCACTCCCTTCCAACCGCTCAACTGGTTGACAACAACACAAGAGACAAATGAAGGTTGGACTGACAGACAACAACAACAGTAATGACACCAAGGATTGGAGCAACAGTCGTCGTCTCACTGCCGCATGTCCTGCAGCTTAAATCAGGAACACCGACGCATCTAAGGGAGCAGGGCCCTTACACCACGAAGGAAGTCTAGCGAAGGGATACTGTGATCAGGCAGGCTACGACACAACGGTTTGAGGACTCAAGGTGCATAGTGTTGTGGGTGCTCCCTTCAAGACGCAGGACTACATTACACTTCAAAAGTGGCGTCACATTGGATTGCATTCCACCTCCTGCTGATCCTCAGGCTATTAGGATTGCGAATGTGCTTTATATGGGCCCTGAGAAGGGAAAGGGTTTTAAGGGCTTAAAAGGTTTCAAGGGTTTAAACTTTAAAGAAACAGACATAACAATAGTGAATAGGGGGGCTGCTAAATAAGGTAGGGCTAATAGACAAGGGGTGCTCCAATATGGGATGGGTGATACTGGCAGCTCTATGGGATAACGGAGCCCCAAGATGCAACAGAAATGGTCACAGCCCTAGGAAACAATAAACATCGCACTCTTGAGTTATAAGATGTATAAATGGGACATTCTCTGTGCTAAAAGATGTATCAATGGGATGCTGGACCCGGTTTCCAGCAGGTGACGCTCCCCACCAATAGATGGAGCAGCCCGACAAATAAGCCCTCAATTCGGACGGTTCTCTTACCACCGCCGGAATAGAGGGCTTACGCAAAGGGCTATTCCCGCCCCCCCCCCAAAAAAGAAAAAAAGAAAAAAAAGAAATGGGATTCCAACTGTCAGGTTGGACGAGAACGCAGATTGCGCTTCAGGTGCTGTTGCCACTTCATGGCCTGGTTCTCGCTCTTCGAGCCCTGGTATGTGCACTCTTATTCAACACAATACATAGGAAAACGCCGTCTCTTTCCTGACCGAACGCGTCTAGTTCCCAACCCTACCCACACCTCACGTTCACGAACCCGTTCAACTGTGTCTCGTAGACATGGTTGGGGGTTGACCAAGGGTTGGTCCTTCCCAGTGACCCCTTTTCAAGACAGGTGGTGGTCCCCATCTTGAGTTTGTCAATTTGGGTGTCTCCAACTCAAGATGGGGACCACCACCTGTCTTGAAAGGGGGTCACTGGGAAGGACCAACCCTTGGTCAACCCCCAACCATGTCTACGAGACGCAGTTGAACTCGTCTAGTTCCCAATCCTACCTGCACCTCACGTTCACGAACCCGTTCAACTGCGTCTCGTAGACATGGTTGGGGGTTGACCAAGGGTTGGTCCTTTCCGGTGACCCCCTTTCAAGACAGGTGGTGGTCCCCATCTTGAGTTTGTCAATTTGGGTGTCGCCAACCACGCGGTTGGATAAATAAAATAAGTCGTGTCCATCCTACCATACTTGCGACTTCACTAGCCGCACAGCTGCGCGGTGCGAACGACATGCAGAACCTGCCCGTGCACCTCACCAGCAAAAAAAATCTGTTTTTCATCTTTTTTTGCTGTTTTCATAGGGACCAGGTCAGTCCAGCACGATGTAAATTCCTTACTTACATGGAGCGTACTATCACAGCAGACCAGGCCCAGAAACTGGATACACCCCTCTCACAAGAAGAACTAAGGGCAGCCTTGAAATCTATGCAACCTAACAAAACTCCGGGGCATGACGGCCTCACCCGCGAATTCTGGTTGGAATGCTGGCCAATTATGGGCGGAGAATATGAGTCCTACCTCAACAAGGCATGGCAAAGAAAAGGGCTGGGCCAAGACCCCTCCACTGGAATCGTCAATCTTCTGTACAAGAAAGGCAACCCCTTGGATATCAGACCCTGTTAACTCTGACGCACAAAATCATAGCTAAAGCACCAGCGAACCAGTTAAGAGAGGTCACCCAAGGATGCTTTCATTTTGACCAAACAGGCTTCATTCCGGGAAGATTCATCCTCGATAATGTTATGACCTTGACAGAATCCGTACAATATATCCAAGACAAGCGTGTCAACGCCGCGAGCCTTTTCTTTGATTTTGAGAAAGTGTACAATCAGGTGAACTGGAACGTCCTCCAACAGTGTATGGAAGCCATTGGGGTGGGTCCTAACTTCAGAAAATGGATCAGGTTGCTATACAAGGATGCCCAGGGTCAGGTAGAAGTCAATGGCCACCTCTCAGCACGATACCCAATGTCTCGGTTGGTTAGACAAGGGAACCCCTTAGCGGCAATGATCTTCTTATTCATTATGTAGGCGGCGGCCTCCTTCCTCCAAAACAATCCATCAATCCAGCAGTTGACTTCTGAACCTGACCAGGACGGTAGGACAACCATCCTCTTCGCATATGACCTAACAGTCCTGATTTGCGCCTCAGACTCTTCGTTTGAAGCAGTAACAAAAGCTATGTACGTGTTTCAGTTTGCTTCGGAAGTGTGAATCAATTGGCCCAAAAAGAGGGGCTGGTGGTTGGCTGCCCCAAGAGAAACGGGGTCTGAACCGGCCAACTCCGTGGAGGGAATGCAGTGGGTAACCGCATCTGAACCTCTACGAAACTTGGGGTTGAAGTTACGGAGATGAGACCTCATCACTAAATGGCTCCAGAAATGCTGTCCAAGATGCTTCTCAAACTGGGTACCTGGTCGAAAGTTTACACCCAACTGTACGGACAAGCTCTAATATGGAACGCATCAATCTTTTCCATACTGTGGTATGTCGGGACGGTGTGGACCCCCTCACCACAGACGATGTCAATGTTGAGGAGACGAGCGGCTGCCTATCTCTGGACAGCCAACCCGTCCAAACCTAACATCATCTCCAAAGTGGCGTGGAAGCACGTAATAAGACAGAACGAGCGGGGGTGTGACGAGGCAGAGGCAGAGCAGCGAGGCTGGGAGAGAGAGGGAGAGGGAGAGCACGCACACACACTCACTCAACTCGACGCAGACTCGACACGACTCGACGATGCAGACACGAAGTGGCAAAGTCGCAAAGTCGCAGTCTTGAATTCCCGAACACAATGTCGAAGCAAAGTCACACTGAACACAAGCACTGAGGCTGAAAACTGGTTGCCTGTACTGGGCTTGAGTCCGGTCTTAAGTACCGGTTTCAGATACAGTCCTGATGGCGAAAGTGCAAATGCCTCAGGGCCGGTACTGAAAATCGAAAGTCTGAGAGTGGGCGCCCGAATGTCGGATGGCACCAAGTGTCCGAAATCCGAAAGTCATAAAGAAGGATTTTGAAAATGGGCGCCAGAATGCAGATGGCGCCAACTGTCTGAAATCAGAAAAGCAAAAACAAAGAAAAAAAAAAACAAGAAAATCATAAAAACAAAAAAAACGAATAAATACAGCAAGCTGGTGGGTGGTAACCAGCAGACCAGGGATGGAGCCCTGGCGGAGTCTGTAACATTATCCCCTCCCTCTAGAAGGCAACGTCCTGGCTGCCAAAAGTCATGAAAATAATGCTGAGTCCTGTGAAGGACGGAACGGGGCCGATCACTGGGCAGCAGGAAGAAAAATGGAGAGGGGGGTAAAATGTTTGTAACAAGGTCTGGGGGAAACAGGGTTTTCCTACTGATGAGCTACGGGGTGCGCGTACTGATGGACTACTGAGAGGGAACAGAGTTTACCTACTGTAATGACCAGCCAAAACACAGACTGAGAGCACTGCTGATTTCTGGGATTCGCCGCTGCAATGAATGCCTTGCTGAGATTCCCGCATTCTGCTGTGGTTTCCAAGTCTGTGTGTGTGTGCATGCCTGCTGGTTTGCGTGCCTGTCTGAGTGCTTGTTGGCTGAGTGTGTGTGTGACGCGCAAGGGTACTTGTTGGTTGAAAGGCCCCGCAGGGCCGGTACTTACCTGTGGCCGTGACTCTGAGGGTTGCAGTGGGGAAAAACACTCAAGTAGCGGGGGTAGGCCCACGACACTTAGAGCAGCGGGGGAAAAACACTGAAGTAGCAGGTAGGCCGGTACCACTCAAGTAGTGGTAGAAGTGTCGGGCTCTGGAGGCCGAGCAGAAGAAGACAAAAAGTTGCCATTTTTAGAGGCCCAGTAGCGGTAGGATAGTGGCAGGCCGGTACCAGTCCAAGTAGCCTGAGTCTAGGGCCTGTCCGGACGATAGCAGAGCCTGCAATGATGTTTCCCTCCAAAAGGGAGGAGGTACCGGTTGCTGGGAGGTTGCTCGGCCTAGGAAGTCACCGTCCAAGAGGCCAGTAGGCCGCTATATCTTCCGGAGGAGCAAGCAGCTCCTCCTCATTTGCGGTATGCAAGGATTGGCGACATGCTGCTGAGTCAACCGCTGGACTTGTACAGCGCTGCCTGGAGGTGAAGGGCAGCTGAGCGCTGAGCGTGGCTATGGCGAGCAGCCCAGCGTGAGGAGGAGGAAGAAGGGGGCGTAGGAGGAGAGTGGCGCGGTACCTACCTGGCTATGGTGGACACCATCTTCATCACCTTGTTGGGCGCTGCATCTGGAAGGCCCCAGTTGGGGTAGTGCCGCACCAAGGAAGCTCGAGGCAGAGTCAGGCATGGCGGCTTAGTCAGCAGCGGCATAGCTGCTTTGGGTTGTCCTTTGGACAGGAGTGCAGTGCCATAGCTGCTTTGTGTTGTCCTTTGCACAGGGAGGGGCAGAGCCCTCAGTTGTCCGCCATAGCCTAGGCTTGTGAGAGGTGGAAGAAGGGGGGAAGCCATAGCTATGGTGGACCTGTTGTTGTTGTGTCAGCAGTAAGAGGGAACTTCGGATATTGATTCTGGTTCACCCACTCATTGTTATTATTGTCATTGGAAGAAGAATAAGATTGGCGAAGTGAAGGAGGAGGAGGAAGGCGGAGAGAGAAAGGGGATTTATCATTGGTCTTGCTGGGTTACATCTTCTTCTTCGTCTTCTTCTTCTTCTTCTTTCTCTCTTCTTTGGTCTCTATCTCTTTGCAAGCGCTTTCATTTCTTTCGCAATTGGGTGGCATTGTCTTTCATTGTGAATTTGCACTTTGGGAATGACCAGGATCGTAACACTACTAATGAACTACAGGGTTAGGAACTGCAGGGGAACAGGGTTGTCCTACTGATGGGCTACAGGGCTAAGATCTGAGGGGGGAACAGGGTTGTCGTACTGATGAACTATTGAGCGAAAGGGTTCTGTGAGTAAAAATAAAGAAAGGAAAATTATTTTGCCGTGTTCGGGGGTTGGAGTTGCTGAGGATCTCGGGGTGAATGGGGTTGGGGGAGAAATCACAGGTTCTGCAAAATGGTCTGGCTGAGAGTTTTGAAGCAGGTCTTGAAGTAAGTCCAGGTACAAAATGCTGATGATAAACCAGTCTTCAAAAAGGCTTGCAAGTTGCAACCTGTAGTAGCGAGGGCTCCAGCTTGAAAGAAGTAGCGTAGCAGTCCAATAGATGAAGGTCCGAGTGCCAGGGTGCGTCCAGTACACGATCCTGATGATGAAGTCTGATCCGGATAGCAGATCGCAGAAGTCTGTGAGTCCAGGTGCTGGCCAATGGGACAGCATGGTGGCCAACCAGCTGTTTAATCTCCTCGAACTGTGCTGCAGCAGGCCATCGTCCTCGTGCGCTTGCCAGTAGATCCTTTATCGCCAGCGATGCGCAGGAGCCACAGGTAAGGCTTGGACAAGATAGACAGAGGATGTGGCAGAGGACAGATTGGGGAACGAGACCAAGGCAAGAGCGGATCAGACAGGGAGAGGTCGAGGGGCAGGGGTTGTGCTGGGTGCAGGGTGTGTGTGTAGAGCAATGAGGCAGGGTTTATACGTAGTATATATCTAGGATACGGGTTGAGCACGATCATAGGCATGAACAAGTTTCATGGCATTCTTGAGATTATCGAGGGGTTCCCATGTAGATTCTTCATCTGGGTATCCGGTCCATTTGACTTTGTATTCAATGATTAGTTTGGGGTGATCGGATACTTGAGTTGTTCTTCGTCCTATGATAGCTTCTGCCACAAATTCAGGCCCGGTAGGTAGCATGATTGGTGGAGGTCTAGGATACGGGAGGTCGGCAAATTCTGGAGGTGATTCATGGTATTCTTTCAAGTACTCGACATGGAAGAGAGGGTGAACACGGCTCATGCCAGGGGGTAGTTGAAGTTTGTAATTTACAGGGGATGTTTGTTCAATGATGGGAAATGGACCGAGCCACTTGTTTGAGAGTTTCCTAGACAAGCCATGTTCGGGTTCAAAGCGTTTGGCGGAGAGCCAGACTTTGTCCCCTACGTTGAATGTGATATCTCATCTGTGTTTGTTGGTCTTGTTGGCCTGTTGTTGTTGGTTTTGTTCAAGGGCATCGGTGGCTTCTCCGAGGAGGCGGTTCATTGTTGCAACCCATTCATTGAGAGAAGAACAGGGAGTGGATGGGTTGAGCTGCGAAGGGAGCAAGAAATCGGAGGGCAAGGGGGGATGGTAGCCAAGGTCAAGGAAGTATGGGGACATGCCAGTGGAAGGGCGGGGGGATGGTAGCCAAGGTCAAGGCAGTATTGTTGTAGGCAATCTCGGTGGCAGTGAGCAACTAATCCCAGTCGTGTTGTGTGGATGACAATACTTCCGCAGGATCCTTGGAGAGTATCGTTCATCTTTTTGGTCTGGCCATCTGTCTGGGGATGGAATGCAGTGCTGTACTTGAGAGTGGTGCCGTAGGCTTTGAACAAGTTTTTCCAGAATTTGGAAACGAAGCGAAGATCACGGTCACTAATGATGTTTTCAGGGAGATCGTGATGGCGTGCGACATCATCGAAGAAGAGTGTGGCAACGTCTTTGGCATTGTGAGAAGTGGTGCAAGGGATGAAATGGGCCCGCTTGGTCAAGCAACAGACAATGACGTAGATGCAGTCATAGCCTCGGTCGGTCTTGGGGAGACTGCATACGAAATCCATAGACATGGACTGCGACCGATGGGTGGGGATAGGCAATGACTGGAGCTTACCAGGCTTCGCCTGGTTTGAGGGGTTGACTGCTTGACAAGTGGGGCATGAGCGGATGTATGCTTTGACGCCAGCGAGGAGTGAGGGTCAGTAGAAGTAGCGAGAGACGGTGTCGAATGTCTTATGGAAACCAAGGTGTCCTACGGTCTTGGCGTCGTGGTGTTCGGCCAAGAGTTGGGTACGACGACCACGTGCGTCAGGGATACAAAGTTGGTGAGTGCCTTTAGTGTTAATGTACAAAAGGTTGTTGTAGAGGGAGTAGTTGGGGACAGTTTCGAGGTTCGCGAAGCTTGTTGTAGATGGTAAAGAAATTTGGGCATGAAGAGTACCCGTCAGTATAGCGGTGGTGGAGTGAAGGTAGGAGCTGAACATGGGTCATGGCGGCATAGACTTTCTCAAGGGGCTTGTGATCAGGTCCTCGAGAGAGGGCATCAGTGACGTGGTTGCTTTTGTTGGGGGTGTGATAGATGGTAAATGTAAATTGGGCGAGAAAGTCTAGCCATCGAGCTTTGTGGGGTGTGATATCTTTCTTGGTGAGTATGCTTGAGACGATGGTGTTGTCGGTGTGGATAGTGAAGTGCTGACCATCGAGGTATGGGCGCCAAACTTTGAGGGTATGGATGACGGCCAGGAGTTCGTTCTCCTTGGAGGGATAGTTCATCTCCGCTGGGATGAGCTTCTTGCTCGCAAATGCGATAGGATACTCGTCGGGTGGATGCTCGGAGTGGGTGGGGGAATCCTTGATGGAGGGAGGGTCCAAGATGTCGCGAGGGAAGTGTTGGGACAAGACGGCTCCAATAGCAAAGTCTGAGGCATCGGTGGTAACATAAAAGTGTCGAGAGGGGTCAGCAATCTTGAGGACAGGGGCTATGGTAATGACTTGTTTGAGGAGGTCGAAGGCAGCTTGATGGCGTTTGTTCCATGCAAAATGCTCGTTCTTGCGAGTGAGCTTGTGGAGGGGGTAGGAGATTTCGGAGAAGGCACAGATAAAGGGGCGGTAGTAGTTGGCAAGACCGAGGAAGGAACGAAGCTGCAGCAAGGCTGTAGGTGGGGGAAACTCGACCATGGCGATGACCTTCGAAGGGTCCATGCAGATACCATCAGCGGATCCAATGTGGCCAAGGTTTTCTACGCTTGAGGCAGCAAAAGTGCATTTGCTGAGCTTGGCGTAGAACTGTTGGTCTTTGAGGATAGAGAGGACGCGGATGTGTTGAAGGTGAGTCTTGAAGGTGGGACTGAAGACCAGGATATCATCAAGATAGACGACGACACAGATTTCGAGAAGATCGCGAAAGATGTGATTCGATGTAGACTGGAAGGTCGTTGGGGCATTTGTGAGGCCAAAAGGCATCATAAGGAACTCGTAGTGCCCGAAGCGAGAGCGAAAGGATCTTATGTGTATCTTCTTCGTGAATGCGGATCTGGTGGAAACCACTGCGGAGGTCAATCTTGGTGAAATATTTGGCTCCACGAAGGCAATCAAGAAGTTCGGAGATGCGAGGTAGCGGATACTTGTTCTTGATCGTGATCCGGTTCAAGGCGCGGTAATATGTGCACATGAGGAGTTCAGAGGTTTCGTTTTTCTTGACGAAGAGACAGCTGGTACCTTTTACATGCCCAGTTGGGTGATGTACATAATAAACAAAGGATCCGCAATGTGATAAAAAGGACTGAATGGACAATGAAGTGCAAGTGAAATCTCAACAAGCAGTGTACATTCTAATACATACAAAAGTGGTGCTTTATAGTGCAGGGAAGACTTAGATACAAGTCCTGATGTGACCGGGACTGACCTCTATCACGTAGTGCAAGACAGCGTAGCAGACTGCTAGGATACCAATGACTAGCCCAATCAACGTTGCAACGCAGACCCAACATACATCATTCTCATCACATGTGTGAAGGGGCCTGGCGCTATACACAAGAAGAAGGCGCCAGGTCCAGATCGTGCACAGACGAAGAGGAGGGGAACAAACGAAGAAGAGGGGGAGAGATGCGAATATCGTCAACACTAAGTCTTTGTTTCGAGTCCCAAATAATCCCTCGTCAAAATGTCTGAAGCCCAAATGTCGAGTCTGGATCCAAATGTCACCAAGCCCGCTCTCTCATAGTCTGCTGATGCAGTGAAGTCAGGTAGCAAGAGGGTGAGATGGAGATGGTGGATTGAGAAGAGGAAGAAGAAGAACTCTCTCTCTCTCTCATATGCCAGGTACTAACCTGTGAAGTTGGCGTTGTGCTGCAGGTACCTTGAAGGCGAAGTTGGAGCTATGGCACTGCAGGTAAGTATCCCTGGCCTCCGCCCAATCTCTCTCTCTCTAGTACTATCCTAGCTCCTAAGAGCGCCTAGCGCTGAAGACTACTACTAACGCTACTAGCGCCCAGCGCTGAAGACTACTGCTAACACTGCCACTATTACTGCAGCGCTCCTCCAGTGTGCTGCTGCCGAATCCTGAAGACTACCTCCTGCCTCCTGAACTGCACGTGAAGTGCCTGGGAAGTACCAAGGAACTACCTAGCCACTACCTGCAGCCTGCAGGGCGGGCCAGTCCTATATAGTGCTGGCACGTCCAGGAGGCTGCTCTTGCCAATGTCGAAACATGACAGACCCTGGCGTTGAAGCTCAACCAGGGGTTGTCTTGAAAGCAGGCCCAGAATGGCCTGTGCTAAAACCCTGGTTTGGTGCCTGAGTTTCAGGGCAGGTCGAACTCATAAGGGCCTGAAAATGGCCCTAAGTTTCAGGCTAAAAGGACTCAGGGCCGGAAAGACCCTGATTTAGGCTGAAACGACACAGGGCCTGTAGGCCCTTGTTCTTAGGCTTTCAGGTTAAAAAGAACACGAGGCCTGTAGGCCCTTGTTTTCAGGCTTTCAGGCTGAAAACAACACGGGGCATGTAGGCCCTTGTTTTCAGGCTTTCAGGCTGAAAACAACACGGGCTTGAAAAATGGCCCATGCAACCTATTGCAGGCGCAGCATGTAACACCCCCCCCTCCTTATGAAGTCAAGCCGGGTCGAGGGCGAAGCTGACGATCTGAAGGTGGAACCTGGACGCGGGTGCGTGGAGCCGAAGATACCGGCTTGCCTTGCATCTTGCGTTCGGGGTGCAGTACGCAAAGTGTACCAAGTAGGCGAGCCGAGCTTGGCTTGAGAGATGAGCCCCATCATTTGATGAGCGTCAACCAAAAATCGAACTTAAACCGAGTGTCGCAGTTGCAGACGATTTCCTTGGGGTAACCCTTGGTTCGAATCCAACCAGCGTAAAGAACCTCGGCCAATTCCGGCGCCTTGGCATGATAGCGGCAAGGCAAAAACATGGCGGACTTGGTGAGTCGGTCGACCACCGTAAGAATCCCATCCACACCGGTCTTGTGCTTGGGGAATGGCCCGGTAATGTTCATGGTAATCACTTCCCTCCGGCGCAAGGGGACCGGTAATGGTCGCAACTCGCTGTACGAACGATGGTTGCGGGGTTTGCAGCGTCGACAAACCTCGCATGACTCGCAATAGCATGTGACATCGCCGAGAAGGCCGGGCCACCAAAAGCGCTCGCGAAGTCGATGCACAATCGTAGATCCTTGTTCTTCTTCCGTACGAAGAGAACTGGCGCTCCATATGGGAGCTACTAGGGCGGATCCAACCCTTGTCCATCAAGTCATCGAGTTGCGCGCGGAGGACCGTAAGCTCCTCCTCGCTCATGCAGTAAATGCAACCTTTCGGCAGCACGGCACCGACCTCAAGAATGATCTTATGAGAGATCGGTCGATTCGACACCACACAGGTAGGTGACTCGAAGATGTCGACGAACTCGTGAAGCAACCGCACCACACGGGGGTCCGAAGACAAGTCCGTGGGTGAAGAGTCGACTACCGCGACGGTCCATAGGAAACCTAGGCCGATTTCGTCGGGCTGCTAGTAAGCACAAGTAGCCCGGAATGACTTGGCCATCACCACTTGGCATCAAATCGAAGGGTGCAGAAGAGGAATAGTACACGACACTTCGGCGCCGAAGGCGTTGCGAACGGTAAGAGTCTGCAAGTGGAAGTTGACCGTGTGATCCGCACTTGCAAGCCAAGGCATACCCAAAATAACATCGAAGTCTGTGTCCAAAATGTCGAACGTTACCGGTTCGCATGCATGAGGTGCGAAATACACCGGTACGGCCTCGATGTAGAGGTCGATAAGTTGCCGCGTCCTTCCGTCCGCCAACTTGATCGCCGTCGGGTTTGCCTTCCTTCGAACTTGTGCGCCAAGGCCAGCCTTTTGCATAAAGGTTTGACTCATAAAATTGTGAGACGCGCCGCTATCCAGCAAAGTGTTGCAGGACGCTTGCCCAACTTGGATGCGGACATAGAGGAACGGTGCGTTGTTGTCGTCGTATCGCTGATTGCAAAACTCGCAGGCCACCTTCGTAACATATGCAAGGATGTCCCCCACCGCGACTTCGTCATCCGTTGTTGGTGGTGCATAGAAGGATAGGTACGTGTGAAGATGAGCGCATAATGCTGCGCATTGCGGTCCCGGCAAGCGGCCCGTGGTCGGGAGAGGAAGCCATGCGAAATCCTCGGCGTGAGCGGGTCCAATACCTCTATGTTGAACTCGCGCACTGAATCCCGTGAAGAACCACTTGAAGACGATAAGTTGCTGTTGCCGGACGAAGAAGATGCCGCACACACTTCTTGTCCTTGAGCATAAGTACCTAACGTAGGAACGAGCCGGGCAGCATAGTCCTCAAAAGAATAAAGAAGAGGAGGACTATCGACTTCCGCATGTGCCCCGGAACAAAGGGCGGTCACCCGCGAAGCGACCGGTTCCGAAGGCATCAAGAGTGTCATCGAGTCACTCCCGGCGGTGCTCAGTTTCCCGATTTGCCCTCGCCTTTCGACTGGCAGTCTATTGTGTCGTGGAGAAAGTTGTTACACCACAGACAATAGCGGAATCTTGTGCGCGCCTTGTATGCTTGCTCGGAAAGACCGTAATGGGACCATGGGGCTAGAGCTGTTGCGCCTGGCCCGGGGCTAGATGCAATGTTTGTCTTCGCCTTGCAGCGTCCTCGGCCTTTGCCAGGGCGGCCACCTTTCTGGGCGGTAGCGAGTCAGTCCCCTTCATTGGCAGACATGGCCTCGCTAGTTTGGTCGTTTGGCGTTGCCGCTGCGACCACGACCACTTTCGGCCAATCTTGATCTCTGCTCAGACCTGGAGCAAACAAACGCTGGAAATTTTTGGCCTCCTTGTTCGTGACAATAATCTGCATTGGCCTTGTCGAAGAGTTTTGTCGGTGTCGTCAGGGTGTCCTCGACGTGAATCAAGGCATTGCCCAACACCGGACACGACCTCGAGATGAAGTAGTGTTTGATGGCTTTGAAGGCCATTTGAATGTCTGGGACGGATGTCAAACGTTGGTACTCGGCAATCCAGTCAACACTCGGCAGCGTGCCTTGTTCGAAGACCATCAGCTTGTCCATTGCCTTGATCTCCGGCGGCTCTACTTGGAAACGCTTATGCCACGCCGCCTTTAGATCATCCCAACTGATCTTGGTATGCAAGTCGGCAGCCACCACTCCGTACTTGGACAAGAGATTGTCCAACCATGCTTGGCACGTGCCCCCCGACCGGGAGTATAAGTACGTGTGGTGCTTGTGTTCTTTGACGTAGTGTAGCTGCAACGTGAGCTCGAACTTGCGGAACCATGGAATGGGGTCTGTCTTCGTCAAGTCGCAGAAGATCTCCTGCCCATCGAACTTTGGAGTTGTCTCGAGCGGTTCCGAGCTCGAGTGGTTGGCGGCAGTACAGATCCGCTGCTCCAACTGTTGCGTTGCAGTTTGCTGTATCTGCACACCGTCCTTGAGGGAGCCGACGTCAATCTCCAATGCCTCGAGGCGATCGGAGGTGTTGGAAGAGATGGCATCGGAGGCGGCGACGGTTCGTTGCTCCAGCTGCGGGAGGCGTCTGTGGACTTGAGCCAACGCGTCGTCGAGGCTGTGGATGTCCTCCTGCTGTGTAATGCATGTTGCCAGGAGGTCCGTGAGATGGGAGAGGAGTAGAGCGATCTTGTTTCCACTCTCTTCCATCTTGCCATTCTCGGCCTCGGCCCGCCAATCCGCTGCCATTGTGAGCAAAGCTCGCTCTCCGTTGAATATCTTCTCACGTCGTTGAATTCGTTCTTCATCGGCAGCCTTTGCGGCTGCCTCGTCGTGTTAGCGCTGTTGTTCCATTGCCAACATACGTGCCTTCTCGGTGTCCTCTGCCTTCAGCTTTGCTGCGGCTGCTACTGCATACAACCATTGCTTAGCTTCGGTAATCAGAAGCAGCATCCGGGTCTGATAGGCCTCGTCTGTTTCCCCGGACTTCTGGTCCATGACGGCTGTTTGCGAGCGCAAAAGCATAGACCAGGACGGGGGCCTGCTGACGTGGTACTCCCTGCTGCTGATGTGGCACGGTTGTCGGCTGACGTGGCCTGCTGACGTGGCCTGCTGACGTGGCCTGCTAACGTGGCCTGCTGACGTGGCCTTCTGACGTGTCCTGCTGACGTGGCCTGCTGATGTGGCAACTCACCAATGCCACTGCAGGGGGTGCCCGAAGACAGATAGAGAAGATAAGACGAGAGGGGCAACAACATACGTAGGGAGGGGTGGGTGGGGATAAATCGCCCAGATAAGGAACTGCAAGGAACATGAATGTGGACAAAGCACAAAAATCCAGATTGCAAAATCACACTAAGTCCAAGTAGTCAAAGCAAGAGCAGATAGCACAACGGAACTGAGTAACCATCCATTTGAGAACGATACAGAAGAATCGTGAGTCAATGTCCAAGCCCAATCGGGCAACACCAACAACATAACCCAATGTAGCTCTCTCTCTTGAATGGCGCCTGGCGCCCTACCTACTCTACAGCCTAACACTACAACTACAGCATGGAAGCAACCAGACAACTTGACCAGCGAGTGATGATGTCAACACCAATGTCGACCTCCTCTCTCCACCAGGTACGTCTCTCTCTTCTCCCTCACTCTCCCTTGTTATCCCACACAGCGCCCTTCACCTCCGAAGAACCACCTTCGCCCTTCACCCCCTCTGCGCCCACAGGCAGCCTGGCTATGGCCGCCAGCGCCCTGCGCCCAGGCAGCGCTCTACCGCTTAGCACTTGCCTGCCTACCTCAGCCTAGCGCAGTGCAGCACCTCGCAAACGCGCAGCGTGCCGGCATTGCTCGCAATGGCCAAAATCCCTGCCCACTCGCCCTCCCTGCCTATATGCCAGTATTGCATGTGGGCGGCCTCCCTTGAGCTTGCGCCTGGGCCACAGTACCTGTACCTAGGCCCGATGCAGTTGGGGCCCAGGAGATGCAGTTGCGCCTCTTTCATCAAGGCCTGCGGCCAGATTCAGATAGTGGACCGGTTTCCCATTGGCATTTCCGGCCTCTATATCCAGCATGCATTGTCGGCCTCACGTTTATGTGTCCAGGGCCTAACCAACTCTGGGGCCCTGGGATTTCTGCCTTTGCAGAGCTCCGATACTCGGTGCACACCAACCAACTGGCGTGCTGCAACTGTATGGACCCCACTTCGTGAAATGTATGCACAGAGGGCTCTTTTGATTTGCTGGCCCGCCTTCACTTAGGGCGGGCACGAGGCTTTCTGGGGCCTTAGCCCAGAACATGTACATCATGGCAAGGCCCCTTCTTGAGGGCTCAATCCTCACATTCCATCCCCCTTAGCTTCGAAAGTCCGCTGAGATGCTTACTTTGCAGGTGCCTTCCCTTTTAACATTCTCTCATATTATGCCACCACTTGAGCTTCCCTTTTAACATTCTCTCATATTATGCCACCACTTGAGGAGCTGTGTCAATCAATTCCTCTCTGGTGAACCACAGATCTTCCTTCGGATCCGTATGATGCCTAAATCTGATGCGATACTCCCGCTTGGGTTTAGGAGGTCTTCCTCTACCCAGTGGCTTTGGAACAGGCAGGTCTCTGTGATCCACAATGTCGTCGATGTCCACTTGACCATCCATGGTTGGGGGCAGCATCGATCTCCTTGAAGGGAATTGATCTGTCTCAGCGAAAGGTGCAAGCTTTGAGGCATGAAAGACAGGGTGAGTGAGGCATGAAAGACAGGGTGAGTGCGTAAGTGACCAGGGATACGGATAACATAGATGGGACCATCCATCTCATCCCCAACTATATCCAGGACTTCCAATGGACCAAAGTACTGAGGCATTAGTTTGCGAGAGATCCCGAATTCCTGTCCTAGCTCACTAACCTTGACCCAGACACGTTCCCCTACCTGAAATGAGGACTGCCGACGATGTTTGTTCTCAGAAGCAATCATTGCTTGCTGAGATTTCTTGATGTGCTCGACAACTTGCTGCAGCAACTTCTCATATTGCACACCATACTCAAGTGTGCCCGGAGTTGCAGAGGATCGGTTTTCAGGTAGGAGGAAGTCTAGAGCTGATCTAGGCTTCCATCCCAAGTGCAGCTGATTAGGACTGACGTCGGTACTGCTGTGTACAACGTTGTTGTACAGGCTGGCGATGAGAGGTAACTTCTCATCCCAGTCGTCCTAGCTGGGCTTGATGTAATGCCTCAGCAAGTGTTGTACAACTTTGTTCATCTGTTCGGCCTGTCCATTGGCTTCGGAATGATTCCCTGAAGTCATTTGAAGTTGACTGCCCATCTGCTTAGCAGTCTTCTTCCACAACTCACTTGTGAATCGGACATCTTTGTCACTAACAATTGACTTTGGTAGTCCAAAATCACGTACCCAGTTGTCCTGAAACAACTTGATAACGTGTTTAGTCCTTGCGGTCTCTGGCATGGCAATTAGTCTAGCGTATTTGGTGAATCGATCAATGATGACAAAGATATGCCTCTTGCCACTCTTACTGGTCACTAGGGTTTCCATGAAATCCATGGAAACACTCTCTCCTGGACCAGTTGGAATATGTAAGGGCGTCAGTAACCCAAGCGGTGCTTGAGTTCGCGGCTTGTCCCGCTGACAGACCCGACAGGTCTCTACATACTCCTTTGCGTCATCTAGCATTCCAAATGACCAAAATCGTTGTAATAGATTGACACTCGTCTTTTTGTAGCCAAAGTGTTCGGTTGCGTCATGACATTCTCCTAGAAATAAACTACGCAAACGTTCACTAGATGGAACAACTAACCTTTTACATCCGGCCTTATCAAGAAAGAAAAGCCCATCCACCATCACAAACTCATTTTCTGTGGCCTTGTCTTTTGCCTGAAGCTTGCGTATGATGTCCATCGTGACAGGGTCTTCCTGATAGGCTCCCACCAACGATTGAGTTAGTTCTTCAGATACACCAAACTCAGAAATTAGTGCACCTAGGTAGTCTGCTCTACGGGATAGCGCATCTGCAACCTTGTTGCTCCCTTCAGATACTCTAGCTTGAAGTCATACTGATCTATGACCTCAATCCATCGCTTGAGTGCATCAGAGAGAGCCAGTTGTGTCTTGATCCATTTGAGGGTCTGATGGTCAGTTCTCAAATAGAAGAACCTTCCCAATAGAAAGTGCCTGCAATGGACAAGTGTTTTGTAAAGAGCATAGAGTTCCCTTTCATAGGTGGACTTCGCCAATTTCTTCGATGGCATTTTCTTGCTCATGTACTCAATCAGCCTCAACTTCTTCCCATCCTGCTGAGCGAGCACTGCGCCAATGCATGGCTTGCGTCAGTGGTCACTATGAATGGCTTATGAGGATCGGGCACCATGAGAACCTTATGATTCATGAGTGCGTGCTTCAATCGTTTGAAAGCAGCCTCGCACTCATCACTCCAATCCCACGGCGTGTCTAGTCGAGTTAGATCTGTCAAAGGAGAGGCGACTGTAGAATAGTTATTTACTAAATTCCTATAGTAGCCGCACATTCCTAAGAAAGATCTGACCTCAGTAACAGTCTGAGGTCGTGGCCAGTCCCTTATACTAGCCACCTTCGCATCTTCCGGCCTAATACCTTCCGCGGATAGTTCGTGACCCAAGTATAAGATCTTAGTGCGTCCGAACTCACATTTCTCTAAGTTGACCTTATACTTGTGCTGTCACAGGAGTGAAAGTACAGTCTCAACGTGCTGTGCATGCTCCTCGACAGACTTACTAAAGATAAGGATATCGTCTAAGTAGACAACGACAAACTTATCTAAGTGGTAATGGAAGATCCTATTCATGGCATGCTGGAATGTACCCGGCACATTGCAAAGGCCAAAGGGCATCACTACAAACTCATACAGACCGTATCTGGTCTGAAAAGCAGTCTTGTGTTGATCCTCAGGTCTTATTGCGATCTGATGGTAGCCGGACTTTAAGTCTATCTTACTATAGTACTTACATCCCTGCACCCTATCCAATAGGTCGTCTATGTGAGGTAGAGGCTTTGCGTTCTTTACTGTGATGACATTGAGGCCTCTATAATCAATGCACATCCTCAATGTACCCCCCTTCTTCGGTACAAATAGCACTGGAGATCCGTAGGGGGAAGTACTCGGCCGGATCCATCCTTTCTCTATCAGCTCTTTCAGTTGTCGCCGAAGTTCGTCCAACTCGGCCGGAGCCATCCTATAGATCCTTCCCTTTGTGGTTTTACTCCCTGGAATGATTTCTATGGCGTGGACAACCTCCCTTTCTATGACTCCTGTAGGCTCCGTGAACAGATTAGGGAACTTAGCAACGACGTGTTCTATCTCTGGGGGTGTTTTAACGACCGCCCCTTTCTCAGAGACATACACTAGGTACATACCCTCCTCTTGGTTCTGTTTATAATAATTATAGAACGTTGATGCACGCAAGCAGCCATAGGTATCAATTATACTACTTGCTTTGAACTTAGTCAGTCTAACTGCTCTTCCATCAGGCAACTTATACTGCAGGACTTTCTTGTCCCAGTCAAACTGGGGCTTGGCAACCTCAAGGTAGTACATTCCTAACAGCATATCAAACGGTAAGTCGTCGCTAACCAGGAACGAAATCTTGTGATTAAGTTCCCCTCCTCCATAGGAGAAGGTGCAGACTACATCCTTGATATAGTCCGTGACAATCATGCGCTCCTTATTGGCCAAAGTAGATGCTACGGGTCTACTAAGGTGTTGTACCCGGTCCTTTAGGTGCAGCCTTTCCAAACAGTCGTGACTTATGTAGTTCCGCGTGGAGCCGATGTCTATGAAGGCACCACATTTGCGACCTCCTACATCAACTTCCACAACGAAATGTTCCCCTCTAGGACCTTTCCTTAGTGCCACCCAAGATTCACGAGGGTCCTTACTTGACCACTCACTTTCCAAATCTTCTAAGGCTTCTGACACATCCAACGTACAGAGCATAGTTTGGTCTGGATGAGTCTGCAGGGTGACTAAAGAGTCATTAGCCTTGGTCATCTCATGAAGTGGGGAGGGTATCTGGCCCACTTCACCATGAGTAGAAGCAGCTAAAACTTCCACCAGCCTCACGTGTTTCCCGAGCTAGAAGCCTGGGAAGAAGGTGCCCCCATCTTAGGAGGTATATTTTGCGTGACCTTTGCGTTCTTGCACTTGTACTGGGTGTGTCCGTATTCACCAAAGTTAATGCAAGCACCACGCACTCTTCGATCCGGCCACACTTCTTGATCAAGACCTGCCTTGACCCAACCAGCAACTTTGGTCTGATTGGAGGCGGCCTGCCCTTGACTCTTTTGATGGCCCTTCCCTCGGCCACCAGCCTTAGTCTTAACTACTGCGGCGAGGGTGCTACCCTCAGCTATCTCCTCGCCGTCGTACTGTGAATAGTCCAACAGGTCTGTGAGCTCTTCGATCTCTGTTTGAGTCCCATCAGACTCAACCATCATTAATTTGCTCCCCTTCTTAATCCATTCCTGCGAACTCTTCTTCTTCCTTGCGTCAACTGAAGTAGGTTGAGCACTTCCTAGAGTGACCTCTAAATCTAAGGTTTTTCTAGACAAGGTCTCAAATGAGTGATACTCTAGGCGAGGCTCGCTGGCCAGCAAATTCCCGAGATTCTCTGGGAGACATCTCACAAACATGGTCAACAAGAACTGGTCATCGTAGTTTATGCCAGGAACGACGATGAGGCTCTCTACGGTAGTCGTAAGCTCTCTGACTGGCTTGAACTTTCTTTGGTCTAGTCTGTGCATCGCATCAGTGGCAATTTGCGCCTGTTGTGGATTGTGCCAGCGAGCTTCTACCATCTCTAAGAATTGGTCTAATGTAATGGTCTTAGCCCAGTCCGCCATGCGTCGTCTGTACCCGGCCTTTGCGACTAAACCATCCAGCCATTTGGTTGCCTTACCCTCAAGGTAAGATGCAGTAGTAATCACCTCCTCCTGCAAAGTCCTCTTCGCCTTTACCTATAGTGGAACCGTTCTCAACCATGTGTTGAGTTCCTCGTCCTTCTTCTCTCCAGAGAAGGCAAGGGGCGGTTTCATAGGGGTCTTTGGGTACCATTGACTTTGCTGCTGTCCCTGTTGAGGAACAAGTTGTTGCGGTGATGGTGTAGCAACCACCGCTGACCCAGAAGAAGAAGAAGCAACAGTCTGTGCGACTGCTGCAGACGTACCACTTGGTTGTGTGCCAGCTTGTACCGGAAAGAGGCCTGACATCGTCGTTAACGGCAACGACGACTGTGCTGTTGGCCTAAATCCTGGCCTTTGCAAAAGGTCCAAGATCTTGTCAAGAGAGTTTTGCATGAAGTCTAGTCTGCTGTCCACATGCGCATGCAGCGACAACATGCTATTCTTCAACACTTTCAGTTGGTCAGACATGCCTAACTCATCCAAACTCTCCAATGCAGCCCTGTCTGCCTCTAACGTACAAGTCTGGCTGCTCTTCTATTGATCTCCTTTTCTCTATCGGTTGCTTGCTTCAGTTCCCTCTCTAACTGTTCGCGAATCCTTTCGACCTGTTGGAGCTCTAGGAGCTCCCTGCCGCGTGGGGTCAACGGGCTTAACTGCAAGCCCGCCATTTGACTCATGGACTGACCAGAACCTGCTGAACCGGAAGTACCCGGGGACCCATGGGGCATTCCCAACAGGGTCCCTGACGAGGATGCTGCAGAAGATGCAGCAGAGGATGCCGCTGCGCTGGCTGCTGCTGCAGTCTGTTCCCTAGCTGCTGCGTTTGCTGCCGCCCTCGTGGCCACAAATCCAACCAGTGTGCAGGAGGCGTGCCAGCTCAGGAGCAGTGGAGTAGTACTTGCAAGGGCGAAAACGCGCGTACTTACTCAATCGGTCCACAACCGTGAGGATGCCGTCGTGCCCGAGCCGGTCGCGAGGAAACGGACCGGTGACGTCCATGGCAATGGAGAGACCGGGTTCCCGTGGGATAGGCATCGGGTGTAACTCGCCGTAGGGATTGCTGTTGCGGGGCTTGCTGCGTCGAGAAACTTCGCAAGAGTCGCAATACCGAGTGACATCGGTAATGAGGTCGGGCCATCGGAATCGCTGTCGAAGCCGTGCAATAGTGCGGTTGACTCTGAAATGGCCGGCGAGTCGTGAATCATGATACTCGCCGAGGAGGCGAGTCCGAAGACGACGGTCGCGTGGGACACATAGTAAGTCCTTGCCTCTCGAGTGGAGGAGCAAGTACCCGTCGGCAATGCGGTAATGGCTGGTCGGCAGGTGATCCGAAGATAGCTGTGCATAGAGCGTGTCGAAGTTCGGATCAGACTCATATGCTCGGATGAAGTATCGTTGAAGCTCCTCGTCGAATGCGAAGGCATGATGTGTCATAGCGCAAAGATCTGGTCTTCGCGAGAGTGCATCTGCTGCACGATTTGAGAGGCCGGGTAGATGTTTCGGTGTGAAGTCAAACTGGTCGATGAAGTACATCCATCGTCCGATCGTGCTGCTCACCGTATCCTGCGTCTTGTAGTAGGTCAATGGATTGTTGTCYGTRACCCATGTGAACCTACGACGCCCAAGGAGGAAGTGCCGCCATCGCTTGAGAGCCATGACGAACGCGAGTAGCTCCTTCTTCCTTGCATCATCAAGCGAGTTGATGGGAGGCACTTTGTGGCTGAAATACTCCACAGGGTGCCAGTCGTCGCYGTCGTGCTGTTCCAAGACTGCCCCAATGCCATAGTCGGAAGCGTCCGTAGTCACTCTCGTCGGCAAGGTGGGGTCATAGATGCTGAGGACGGGTGCCATGAGCATGACCGTCTTAAGTACTTGGACTGACCGGCGTGTGTCGTCATCGAATACGAATGGCACCTTTGTCGACTGTAACCTCGTCATAGGTGCAGCAATCCTGGAGTATCCGGTGATGAATCGCTGATAGTAGCCCGCCAATCCCATGAATGAACGAATGTCCGTGGTGTTGGTGGGCTCGGCCCATACTCGTAGGGCCTCGATCTTGTCCGCGAGCGGACGGATGCCTTGTGGCGTCACATAATGGCCCAAGTACTCCAGCTCCTGCCGCGCGAATTCACACTTGTCGCGGTTGGCTTTGTACTTGGCCTGTCGTAGCCGCTCCAAAACGGTGCGCAGGTGTTCCACATGCTTCTCCAAACTCCGGCTGTACACCAGGATGTCGTCGAGATAGATAAGTACGTATCGATCCAGCATGTGTCGGAACTCCGTTGTCATAGCCGCTTGGAAAGTGGTCGGGGCATTCGTAAGGCCAAATGGCATAACCAGCCATTCGAAATGCCCATACCGTGTCTTGAATGCGGTCTTTCAACAGTCCTCCTTGCGAAGTTGGTGGTACCCTGACTTGAGATCCAACTTCGAAAAAAACTGGGCGCCGCCCAATCGCTTGAGAAGATCATTGATGCGTGGGAGAGGGCCGACGTTCCTGATCGTCTGCGCGTTGAGCTTGCGATAATCGATGCACAACCGCAGGTCCTTTTTCTTCTTCCGGACGAAGAGAACAGGAGCACCGTATGGCGATGAGCTAGGCCGAATCCATCCTTTCTCTAGAAGGTCGTCGAGTTGTGCGCGGAGCACACTTAACTCTTCCTCGCTCATTCGGTATATGCAACCGCGCGGAGGTACGGCCCTGTCCTCGAGGATGATCTCGTGGCAGATGGGTCGATCCGGTACTACTCCCTGCGAGCCTTCGAACACGTCGCTATAGGCGTCGAGAAGCTCGGTGATGCGTGGATCCGAAGGTGAGTCCGTCGATGAAGCGTCATGGGGCGGGAGGGCGTGGAGAAAACACACCCCCATCTCGTCGATGTCGTCTCTGATGATGGAAGCTCGCATGCTTGCGGCGGATACCACGTGGCAGCTGATCGAAGGATGAGGAAGGGGCACTGTGCATGAAACTAATACTCCGTTCCGATCACGAATGTGAACGGTGCGTTTGAAGAAGTTCACCGGGTGATCCTCGCTTCGCAGCCATGACATGCCCAAGATCATGTCGAATTTGGTGTCCAGAATGTCAAAGGACACCGCCTCACTTGCGTGAGGGGCAAAGTACASTGGGACGGCGTCAATGCACCGGTCGATGGACTTGTGCGTATGACCGTCCGCCAGAGTGACTTGCGTAGGCTGGGACTTCCTCCGGACACGTGGGCCAAGGCCGGCGCGTACCATGAAGTCCTGGCTGATGTAGTTGCGAGATGCTCCGCAATCGATCAAGGCACTGCAGGTCGCCTCTCCGATCTGAATGYGTATGTATAGCAATGGTGCGTCGACATCGTCGTACCGTTGCGTCTTGAACTCGCGGTCGATCTTCGCGATGTACGCGAGAAGGTCGACAACCTCTGCTCCGGCGTCCATCAACGGAGCTGGTACTGCAGTGTGCAAGTAGTCCCGCAATTGTGCCATGAGCACATTGCAATGCGGTTTCGACAATCGTCCGGTCGAGGGAACGGGCATCCACTGGAAGTCCGTGAACGTCAACGGGTCGAGCTCATCAAGTTTTGACCATGACGTCGAATCCCCGGCGATAGATTGCGGCGAAGCTGCCGAATCGGTTGCCGATGGTGATGAAACCGTGCATGCGRTGGACTGTTGCACGTKGAGCGGTTGGTCCAGCGGTGGAACCAAGTGGACAGCATAATCCTCGTAAGTATACTGAGGACTTGCGACATTCGCATCCTCCCCAGATGTGCAGGAGGCCGCTAGCAAGGCGGCCGAATCTGGCGGAGTGGAAGGTGGACTCGCCTCACCTTCCGCGAAGCTCAGTTTCCCGAGCTGAGGCGGGGTCGCACATCCTCCTGCCCTGATCCTGGCACAGGGAGGTCTTGTGCTTGGTGTTGTTGCACCAATAGCAGCTGCCGTAGCGGCCGCAGACTTTGTACTCCGCCTCGGTCAAGCCAAACTTGACCCATGGAAACTGTCCTGGCTGTCCATTTCCGGCCTGCGATGCGGATTTCGCCTTCCCATTGTTGCGGGACTTGTTGGTGCTTCGCGGCTGGACAGCAACCACCTGATCTTCGTCACTTGATGCTGGAGTGGCTGTTGGGTTATCCCCACTGTCCTGCTGGACTGCAGCGAAGTGCTGTTGTCGCGGACCAGTTCGTACCTTCTCCACATAGGTCGGCTGCCATGATGTTGATTTCTCGTGTGCAGCTGACCTGTTGGTCTTGATGATCTCTCGCGCCTTGTCGATAATCTCGGCGAAGGTGGCGTACTGCTCGCGATCACCAAGAGCCTGGCTCAATGTAGCACAAGACCTGTTGTAGAACTCACGCCTCAGATGAGTGAAAGGCAGGTCTAGATTGGGCATTGCCGCAATCTTCTGCCACTCTGTGAGCCAATCCCATGTTGCAGTGTTGCCCTGTGACATGGTGAACAAACGGTTGATGGCGAGTGTCGGCGCGTCGTCGACGATGAACCGCTTCTTCCACAGT
>BFEA01000535.1:913540-928199 GCA_003427395.1 Chara braunii | reverse complement strand
TCTCTCTCTCTCTCTCTCTCTCTCTCTCTCTCTCTCTCTCTCTCTCTCTCTCTCTCTCTCTCTCTCTCTCTCTCTCTCTCTCTCTGTGTGTGTCGTTCTTCCCCCCCCTTCCCCCCCCTGCCACGCCTGTTTCTTTTTCGTTTGTTACTTTACATTTTCGTCGTTTTTTTTTTTTTTTTTTTTTTTTTTGCCCTTTTTTTGGGGAATACCGGTCGCACGTCGGTGGGTACCCTGCCCGACGCGGCGTGTTAACGGCCGCGTCGGCTTTTTCAAGTTGGGCGAGATACTGGTGGTTTAAGCATCAACGACTGCCCGACAACTTATACCATGAGGTGGGCACCAACCACTGCCCTCAAGGTACCTGTGACGGAAATCAAAGCAGACTATCACTCACTCACACCAGATGGAAAACTCGTTTTTTTTTTTTGTTTTTGTTTTTTTTTTGTTTTTGGTAAAGAATTTCTATGTGACTCTGAGGCAAATGTTGTTCAGTTTATTTTGCTGCATAACATAGTTTTTTTCGTTTTTTTTTTTTTTTTGTTGGGACCTTCAGCTCAGGACAACAAGGTGACCTGGGGGCCTGGCTGGGACCCCTCCATCCAACGTCTGGTAGGGCCACCAGATCAGTCTGACCACAATATCCCCATCCCCACAGCTATCCTGTTTGCTGAGGACCTCACCGTGCTCATCCAAGCATTGGACTCTTCTTTTGAAGCCCTCACACAACCCATGCAAGCCTTCCGGATTGCCTCATAGTGCAATGAACCCAGATCGTGAAGACACTTGTCAACAATGCAAGCCCAGATAGATATCAACCTGCTGATGATTGTCAATAGTCATAATCGTGTCCAGATAAAATGAAATGGGGAAACATACACAGACGAAAGAGAGAGAGGGGAAAATAGACTTAGAGGGGAGAAGTAAACAATGCCCACTCCTGCTTCAGGCTCCCTCCTCAATCGCCACCTCAATAATCGATAGTCCGAACACAAATCTGAAGTTCTATCTCAATGTGCCATGTGGCATGTCAACCTATCATCATCAGCAAGCTGGATATCGAGAGACCAGGTACGTATCTACAATCGCCCCACAGTCTTGATCTCCTTCCGAGCGACAATGAATCAGAACAGCAATATCAGACACGTAGCCCTGCCACGTCAGCAAGAGTACATGTGGCAGCAGCCACGTCAGCGGTGACACATGGCAGCTGCCACGTCAGCATGCCCAAAAGACAATTGTCAGCCAGCCACCATGCCGAGCCAGCAGCGCGTCGCCGTAGTCGCTCAAGTGCCAGCGTAGAGCCAGCGTCCAGCCTGTGTCGCAGCGTCATACTAGCGTTGAAGTCAACGCGTGAAGTCAGCATTGACGCAAGACGGAATGTTCTCTCAGCCAGGTAGTCCAGGCTTATGTAGCGATGATGCGGGCTCTGGACCCCGGTTGTTGCTTCCCTAGGCCGTCGAGATCTCAAGACAAATGGCGGCCCAGATTTGCTTGAAACCGAACTCCCTGTGGTCTTGATGTTGTCCGGGTACTTGCGCACAACAAGTGAATGTATCCGACCAAGGGCCTGGGCGTAATACCTTTGACAGTTGACTTAGACTTTTGACTTTTTGAAACAGTGCTTGGTCACACTGGCCGACTCAGGTTGAGTTTGGCCTGAGTCGTCTGGGCTCCGTTTCGAGGGCCCAGACTGCTGCAGAACGCGAGTTACTACATTCCTGCTGACCCATTTTCGAGTTCCATTGCAGAAATAATTAAGACTTTAACCCACGTTCATATGCAGACACAATATTAGGAGCAGTTTCAAGTAATTTTTTTTTACTGAACCATTTGTCCTCAGATGGTGCCTGAGATTTGAAGCGTACCTTGAACTGCTTCTGGGGTCGTCCACGTCCTCCTGTAGAAAAGTAACCATGTTCTATGATTCTGTCTACCTCATATCCGTCATCCATGTCTGGTGGAATCATAGAAGGTCTGTGTGGAAACTCATTTCCTTCTATAGAGGGTAACAATTTGGACGCGTGAAAGACAGGATACGTTTTGAGGTGAGGGGGAATATCAATTCGATAAGACGGTCCCTCTGCATCCCCAATTACTTTGAGAACTTCCCAGGGTCCAAAATAGACGGGCATAAGTTTTTGAGATACATTTTCTTCCAACGAAAACTCTTTGGACTTGACCCAGACTAGATCACCTTCCTTGAATGTTGAGGGTCAGCGATGCTTGTTAGCTTGCTCAATCATTTGGTCCTGAGCTTTCTTCAAATTGTCCTTTACTTTCTTAATGTCTTCTTGAAACAATACTGCATGCTCCCGGATCCCTGGAGGTAACCTAAGAAACTGGTCCCGTGTTAACACATCAATGGGACACTTAGGTTTCCACCCCTTGTGCAGTGCATTAGGCGTGTGTCTTGTAGCGGTATGAACACTACTGTTGTATGCACTTGCTATCTTGGGTAAGTTCTCGTCCCAATCAATCTGATCGGGTCTTACATACATACGCAAAAGTTGCTGACACAAACGGTTCATCTGTTCACTTTGTCCATTCGTTTCAGGGTGTCGCCCTGACGACATGGTCAATCGCTGTCTCTTATACACATCTAGATGTGTATAAGAGACAGGTGTTAACACATCAATGGGACACTTAGGTTTCCACCCCTTGTGCAGTGCATTAGGCGTGTGTCTTGTAGCGGTATGAACACTACTGTTGTATGCACTTGCTATCTTGGGTAAGTTCTCGTCCCAATCAATCTGATCGGGTCTTACATACATACGCAAAAGTTGCTGACACAAACGGTTCATCTGTTCACTTTGTCCATTCGTTTCAGGGTGTCGCCCTGACGACATGGTCAATCGTGTACCGTATGCTTCCATGAGCTTTTGTCATGGCATGGTTGTGAACCTGACATCACGATCAGATACAATGGAGAGAGGAAAACCATACCCAGTCACCCATCGCATCTGAAACTTTGGATCACAAGTTCAATTCTTGCTTTTGCGGGTAAGGGGATGAACATGGCATATTTAGCGAAACGATCCACAATAACCATTACTTGACTATTGTCGTTTCGGCTTTTGGTGAGGCTCATAAAATCCATCGAGATAGACTCGTCTGGTTCGCTAGGAATCGGTAACGGTTTTAGAAGACCAAGTGGATTTTCGTGTGAAGGTTTATTTCTCTGATACACCAGACATGTACGAACATAAGTTAGTACGTCCTTCTTCAATCCCTTCCATTCAAAGCGTTCTCTAACCTCAGCGTAAGTTTTTTTGAAACCAAAATGTCCTTCAGTGTCATGACATTCCCCAATCAACAAACTTTTTAATTTCTTCCTGATGAGGAATACACAATCTTTGTTCAGTTTGGTCTAACAAGAAAAACAAACCGTCGGTCACTCTATAGTTAGGAAGTAGAGATGGATATTTCGCAAGGACATCCATGATAGGTTTCCAAATAGGATCAATAGTATATCCTTGATGAATTTTATCTTCCAGATCACTCCCAACGTCCAAGTAAGAGACAATAGTACCAAAGAAATCACAACGTCTGGACAATGTGTCTGCAACGACATTAGACTTACCTTTGATAGTTTTTAATTCAAAATCAAAAGTATCAATGAATGCAGACCATCGTACTAACTTATCAGAGAGCCCAGGCTGTGTCTTTATCCACTTCAGAGTAGAGTGGTCTGAGTACACAGTGAAGTGTCTCCCTAACAAGTAGTGCTTCCATGTGTCCAGCGCACAGACTAAGGCATACAATTCTCTTTCATATGTGGAGTTGGCAACTTTTTCTGATGACAATCGTGCAGACATAAACTCAATTGGTATGTAACCATTGTCGTTGTTCTGTTGAAGGACTGCGCCAATTCCGTACCGACTTGCATCAGTAGTGACAATGAAGGGAAGTGACGGATCAGCAATTTTTAGAACAGGATAGTGAGTTAAAGCATACTTTATCTTCTTAAAGGAAGACTCACAGTCCTTGTCCCACAACCAGATAGTTCCTTTCTTCAACAATCTTCTCATTGGTGCGGCGATCAGTGAGAAGTTTCTGACGAACTTTCTATGATAACTTGCCAAACCAAGGAAAGATCGTAGTTCAGTTACGGACTTAGGTCGTGGCAAATCTCGAATTGCTGATATCTTCTTTTCTTCTGGTGTGAGACCTTCCTCGTTCACTATATGTCCCAAGTATAAGACCTCGGACTTAGCGAACTCAGACTTCTTTGGATTTATCTTAAAGTTGTCATCTCGCAACTTTTCTAGTACAAGACGAAGATGTTTCTCGTGGTCTTCTAATGTTTTACTATACACGAGAATATCATCAAGATAGACAATAACGAACTGATCGAGCCATTGACGAAACAATTCATTCATTGATCGTTAGAACGTCGCAGGGGCATTTGTCAATCTGGAAGGCATTACCATGAACTCATAATGGCCATACCTTGTCAGGAATGCAGTCTTATGTTGATCCATAGGTTCGACCTCGATCTGATGGTACCCAAACTTTAGATCAATTTTACTGATGATAGGAAACAAGAATGTGGTCACAAACCTCGTTAGTATAGACTTTTGCAAACATTTCCAGAAGTAAGATATTTTCGGAGGACAGAAACAAGAAAATTTGTCGGCCAGGTTGATCTACCGCAAAATAAATAAATAAAGAGACAATAATTTAACGGTCACTCGAACTAAACACCATCTGAACAGAAAGATTTAATAACAAGGAACAATTTTTTTTTTTACTAATTCTGATTGTTGTTCTACTTTCAATGTGATGACGTTCTATTCTATTTCAGGTACCACGACTCAGGCCAGCATGATCATCAACACACACAAGTAAGTACACAGACACACAACACAGCACAAGACGACAGGTAAGTCCGCCAACAAAATCACAACAATAGTTAGCGTTCTTCCCCTGCCGCTGCTTCTTCTTCGGTCCTGTGTGATCAACACCCAATCTGGCGTATGGCACCACAACCACGTCAGTCTTCCAGCCGTGCCGCTTCAGTCATCAAAATACAACTCTTACTTAGGCACAACCGTGCCTGCCACGTGTCACCTTTGGCATGCCAACTTAGCAACTCGAAGAGTATGCCACGTCAGCATGTCCAATCACAGTCATCAATGGGGTGCACGTCAGCAATGTGCGTCGATGTCGTCGTCGAGTAAGTCACGTTCCTGCCTGACACGTGTATCCCCTGGTGTGCCAACACAGCAGTGCTTGAGTCTGCCACGTCAGCACTATAATCCAGTCAGCATCATCGGTGGAATACACGTCAGGAGCGATACTTGCGAGTCGTACAATGCCACGTCAGCCAAGTAATAGAGTGCCACATGAGACAATGCCACGTTAGCTTGAAGCTACTCACCACAATAGTCGAGTGGTGAGTCAGCAATGCCACGTCAACACTCCTCCACAACCACTGGCCACGTTAGCAATGCATCCCAATCGCAGATGCGATCGATCGGGATCTGCGCTATCCTTGCTGGATTTTCACCTGTCGGGATACCAATGCCACGTCCGCACCTGACGAGCACCATTCCAGTCTTATCCACGTCAGCTCCTCGGTTGTAGGCGTCGCCACTTCTTCGTCGTCGTTCTGTACAGGTCGTCGTCGTCAGTCACATCATCGGAAGTACAGCTCCGATACCAAATTGCAATGAACCTAGATCGTGAAGACACTTGTCAACAATGCAAGCCCAGATAGATATCAACCTGTTGATGATTGTCAATGGTCATAATCGTGTCCAGATAGAATGAGATGGGGAAACATACATAGACGAAAGAGAGAGAGGGGAGAATAGACTTAGAGGGGAGAAGTAAACCATGCCCACTCCTGCTTCGGGCTCCCTTCTCAATCGCCACCTCAATAATCGATAGTCCGAACACAAATCTGAAGTTCTATCTCAATGTGCCATGTGGCACGTCAACCTGTCATCATCAGCGAGCTGGAGCAATGTCGACATCGAGAGACCAGGTACAGTTCTACAATCGCCCCACAGTCTTGATCTCCTTCCGAGTGACGATGAATCAGAACAGCAATATCAGACACGTAGCCTTGCCACGTCAGCAAGAGTACACGTGGCAGCAGCCACGTCAGCGGCGGCGCGTGGCAGCTGCCACATCAGCATGCCCAGAAGACAATTGCCAGCCAGCCACCATGCCGAGCCAGCAGCGCGTCGCCGTAGTCGCTCAAGTGCCAGCGTAGAGCCAGCGTCCAGCCAGTGTCGCAGCGTCACACTAGCGTTGAAGTCAACGCGTGAAGTCAGCATTGATGCAAGACAGAATGTTCTCTCAGCCAGGTAGTCCAGGCTTATGTAGCGATGATGCGGGGTCCGGACTTCGGTTGCTGCTTCCCTAGGCCGTCGAGATCTCAAGGCAAATGGCGGCCCAGATTTGCCTGAAACCTCCCTGTGGTCTTGATGCTGTCCGGGTACCTGCGCATAACAAGTGAATGTATCCAACCAAGGGCCTGGGCGTGGTACCTTTGACAGTTGACTTAGACTTTTGACTTTCCGAAACAGTGCGCGGTCACACTGCCCGACTCAGGCTGAGTTTGGCCTGAGTCGTCTGGGCTCCGTTTCGAGGGCCCAGACTGCTGCAGAACACGGGTTACTGCAATGGTTACACCAAGGGCAGCCCCTCCGCTTTCTGGGCATCACGAAAACAGGCCCATTGCACTCAATGGCCCCAAAACTGCTGGCCAAGATGCTCAACAAAATGGGAGCTTGGTCAACAGTGCATACCTCCTTATACCGACGGGCATTAATCTTGAATGCGTCAATATTCTCGATGCTCTGGTACGCTGCTGCCATTTGGACCCCGGAGACAACTCACTACCAGAATCAGACAAAGCAGCAGCTTACCTATGGACAGCTAACCCACCAAAACAGAACTTTGTCACTAAGTAGCTCGGCACTACATCATCAGGGAAGGGGGCCGCTAGGAATAATAGATCCAGAAACGCAGATTAAGGCCCTTTCAAACAAAATGGCTGCTGAAACTCATCAGCAATCACAGACTTCCATGGGTACCATTGGCCCAAGAGCGAATCAGGGCCATTGCTAGAGTATAAACCCCGGGCAATATGATGGGATAGTTTTGGGTAACGAGCAAATCCTGGACCAAGAGGAGTAGTCACCCCCGGACCTCTGACACTAACGAAGATCAGACGAAGAGGACTACTGGAGGCAGCTGCTACGCGTGTGGGAAGACATCTTCCCAGCACATGTGTACGAGCCCAGGATGTGGGAGGAGGTACTAGGACAACCGTTGTTTTGCGACCCATGGTTGAAGGATGAACAAGGGAGATCAACAACACTAACAGCAAAAGATGCCCGCTTAAACTGGGTGGAACATGGGGTCCGGCAAGTGAAGCACTTACGGTCTGAAACAGAGAGAAGGTGGAAGACAGCAAGGGAACTGAGGACTGAATTGAAGGGCAGACACAAGATGCTGGAAAATCTTAATGATGTGTTGATCTCAACTCCGGACGAATGGGTAGCCCTACTACAGCAAGACTCTAGCTGGAGAGGGGGGGACTGGGCAACATGTGTGGAGGAGACGGTGCCAACAATGGCGTTTTGAGTATGGGGTAGAGAAGGTTCACAGGAGGACTGGCTAAGCACAGATATGTACGACATCACGGAACCAGGAGCAACAACGAGCCTATTGGTCAAGGATTCCAGCAGGACCAGCATGCTGGTCTCAATCCTGAAGACAAGGGTCAGGAAGGTCAGGGTGATCGAAACGGACGAATTCACTATCTACTGCCCAACAGTCCCGATAGACAACCTGGAAGTGGATCCAGTCGAATGGGCATGGAACTTGTGTGAGGGACACCAAGAAGAGTGGCTCTGAGAACGAACATACTGCATTACACCACACGAGTGGGTTACAGGCTGAGGAGGCGCTTTCAGGCACCCAATGACCAGCTGCAACAAAGGTGGCAAAAACAGATGGGTGTCACCCCGGGACAGAAAAGAATTCGACTGGACAAAATCAGGAGCCTATAGTGGCTATGCATTTATCTAGTGTCACCAGTGAATGTTTGGCTTGGAGGCCGCGCGGCCTGGACAAAGTGGCTATGCATTTATCGAGTGTCTCCAGTGAAGGTGGCAAAAACATCAGAAGACGCCAGGAGGACCGCAGCCAGCACAATGAACTCCGCAAGGTCTGCACAGAAGAAATTCAGGAAATGGTGCTGTTTGCTTGACTGCAATGGGCCACAACAAATTTGGAAGGAAGTAACGTCCTTGTGGCAGACAGTGAGTACTGGCCCTTTCCCCACCAACGATATCACCCGATTGCTGGGAGTACAGAGGCCTCATACATGGACGAGATTTCAGCATGGCTGCTTTCAGAAGCTTTAGACAATACGGGATGTGGATCATCTGGGAGCAGATCCCAACAATATACAAACATCCGATGCATATGAGCGAGGCACGAGCGGAGCTCAGGACGGACATCACAGCACAGTGGACGGCAACACGTAAGCGCATGGACCAGTCTCCTGACAAAACGAAATAGATTCGAGAAGCCTTCAGCAATAATGTAATAGGACAGGGTAAGGTGACAGAGCTGCAGGAGAACAGACTTAAATGGACATGGTGGACGCGAGCCCCGGACCACACAGACCCAGTAAACAATGTGGCGAGGAACCAGGGACTAAATAACAAGACCAAAGAACTAAGGGACGAGGCTGCGCAGACAGCACACGTAGACAGCAGGGCTCAGTACGGATGGTAGAACAGGGGAACTAGAAGGCTCAAACGAAGGCTAGGGTTCAAGGTTTTAGAACGATAAGCGGAGGGGATACCGGGCTGTGTGTGGCTTTCCAAGCCAAATATGCTGATGGTTATAGGAGGGCTCGGAGCAAGCTGGAAAGGAACACTGGGCGAAAGCAGCACAGCTTACTTGTGGAGGATCGTTGGGTGCCAACCAGTCACGCGACAATGGCTGCAGCTCATTTGGAAGGGAAGCTGGACCTTGTTTCCAGCACCAAACCAGGGTAATGGCCCCAGTCCCCGGTTTGAGATGTGGAGGGATTCCCGGACTCCTTGTTTTATAAGTAACACGCAGATGCCCGCCGTAGCTGCACCTGTGGCAAACACGTCCTTCCCTCCTCTCGCGCCCCCTTCAGGTTGGACCTTTGAGAATGCTGTCTCTGCACAGCATCGGCGTTCAGAGCCTGCCAGATATCTGGTGTCGTGGACTCGAGGTTCTCGGGGGTAAGGCAATGATTAGTACAAGGCTTACAATATGCAAAATGAATCACGTAGCGCACGGGCTTGTTGCCGTTGTGCTGATGTGCAACAGTCTCCACAGCCTTCTGAAACCATCCATAGAAGAAGGCTCCTGTGAACGACAGTTCGGAAAAGAGTCACTTTCTGCATAAAAATAGCAAGCTAGCGTAGAGGATTGTAACACCGGATGAACAAGTGCATGCAAGAGGAGATCGGTGACGAATGAAGGGCCATCAAGCTGATCCCCGAAAGGGCCTAAAAACAAAAAGGTCCTACCACTTGAGGAGTTGTTTGCAGGAAACACCTTGCTCCAAACTGACCTTCTCTGCCAGAACTCGAACAGAATCACGTGCACGAGATGATCAAGTAACTGACAGCAGTTGGCCTGCTTCTGCATGCGAAGTTGCACACAAGTCATCTTATTCCGAACTTTTAGAATCAAGTCGTGCAACTTGCTGTAGAAGGCCAATGTTTTGGGAAGGTATATCCCAGGCTGGCGAGGAATGAGGGAATCTCTAGGGTGTCGGGTTGGTACGCCATGCTCGAACTGAAAAGGTGACATGCTGATGATAGGATGAACAACTGTGTTGTAGGCAAAGGAAACATCATCAAGATGTTATCTTTGTCATTTACTGTGATTCTGTGGTTGTTCTTGATCACATTTTGCTATTCTTTGACTTTCACCCCTTTGCGAGGCCCGTGGCCTCGGTAAGCCCTACTGGACCCTGTTTCAGCAAGTACGGCCGCCCTAAGGGAAGGTGGGCCTGATACGTGACGCAAGGCCTATTTTTGGGTATTGACGCAGCTGGGAAATTCAGGCAGTTGCGCAGCGGCAGTTGGTTGAGTAAGTCCAGGCCCTGCCTGCCTTTCTCCAAATGTATCGAGGCAGGCCCTGGGCCAGACACGGGGCATAAGCCGAACACAGGCCGCTGGCAGTTGGACATGGGTAACCACCCCAGGCCCTGTGGCAGATTCCCTGGGACGGGCTCAGCCGCTTGGGGCCTACCGGAAGCTTTTGGGCAGGGGCCCAGCGCAGCCAGGCAGAACGCAGCAGGCAGGCCACTTCCATAAAGGAAAGTGCCTGCCTCCGCATTTGGCATTCGGGCACTTGCTACATACTGCGCAAGCACTGCTGCGCTATCGGCAGGCAAGCGCCCACACGCTCACGGGCGAGCAGGGCACACGCAGGCAGCCATAGCCGAGCTGGCCTGCGAGATGCTGGATAGGGGGCATGGTGGTCCTTGGGTGTACGTGGCATCTGTGTGGGGGATCGAGGTTGTGAGTGAAGCGTGAGACATACCTGGTGCTTGAGGCGAACGGCATTGGCCGAGATCTGCTCGTACTTCGGGAAGCTGTTGACGTCACCAGCGGCATTGTAGATAGGCTAGATAGGATCTGCCATTCGTAGTCTGGGTGCTGAGCGCCACATAGGAATTCGACATTGGTTCATTGTTGATGATGATCAGACTATTCCAGCATTGTCATTTGTGAGCTTTTGCTGTGCTCTTATTTGGTGGAACTCGAGTTGCAATTCTGTTTTTGGTTTGAGGTCAAGACTATCTGGTTTCATGTGTATGATGCTGCTTGGTTTCTGGAATTTGCTATCGCTCATTTTCCTTGCATTTTGGTATCAGAGCTGTGGTACATTGCGCTAATCTGGCGCTTGTCTTCTACTTTTGTGGTGCGCTAATCTGGCGCTTGTCTTCTACTTTTGTGGTGCATGCACGCTGTTAGCTGGGTGAGCGACCGTGGGCTGTGTGCAGTGAGGAGGGCGAAGACAAGCAGGCGACCCAGGCGGAGAGGGGTATCGCCAGGAAGGCTGTGAGGTGATATTGGGTGTTTCATAGTGTGGTGAGAACTATCTGATGTGCGATTGATGCTGAGGTGGAACGGCGGTGTAATGCTGGTTGTGCCGAAGCAATGATTGGTCATCACAATCGACGTCAGGTCATCTGGTGAGAATATCTGTGGTTGGGGGCAGCTATTTTGCGGTACGTTGCTCTTAACCTTATCTACCCTCTTCGACACTTCTTACCGTGAGGATGTGTGTTCTGTCTTGAGAGTCCTCTCATGGGAGGAGTCGAGTGCGCTCAACCTTGAGAGCCGACATTGTTCACCTGGAGCATCTGGAAGGAGAGGGCGTTGCCATCTGAGGGGCCCTGGACGAAGCACTGGGTCACGGTCACCATGCCAACCCACTGGGAGTAGAGCAGGCATGCTTTGCTGCTTTGTCCTTTGTCTGCCTGTAGCGTTGTAGATGGGTCACGACGGGCAGGCCAGCCCTACAGGGGAGACGAGCACCCGACGTCTATAAATAAATACCAGCGGGGTACCTTCCATTGGCTGTGATCGTCGTTCCATTTGCGACGTTAAACAATTCCTGAGGACCTCGGGGGCCGTCCTTAAACTGCCTCTTGATCAGCCAATCGGTCGGTGTAAGGCTCGCTACATGCGAGGGTAAACATGGTGCAGGACTGGCCAGCTCAGCATTGACTTGGGCCACAGGGGTGGGCCGTGTGCACACCTTTAGACACGCACGCTATCTGGATTGCTCAGGAACGCTGACGTCAAGTGACATGGAGAAGAACTGAGGGAGGGGTAGATTTCAGGTGATAAGTTCGGGAACAATTCCACTCTGCAAATGCCATCCGAATGGTTCTATTTTTATTTTGATTAGTTAGATGTACAGCCATTAACATCTGATAGACAACATAGGTAGAACTTTTTGTTTCTGCTCATTTGCTTTCTGTTTGCGGACTAGTCAAGTAAGATAGTTTCGTTTGTAGGAATCTGGACTTACCTGTTGGACACAATTGTGTATTCTCTGAGTATGCCACCGATTAATTAGTTTTTAATATTTTATATCGGTCTGAGCACTACGCTGCGGTAGGCAACCGAGTGAAACCTAGTGCAGACAGTGCACAGTGCTGTAGCTTATGAGCGACGGGGAGGATCCTGTGCTGGACGATCGGATCTTGTGTTCATCAAAACGCCCGTTGGTCCGCGTAGCATTAGGACCCGAGGGTGACCGTTTTCTGTTCCGCCAGCTTAGGGAGAGGTAGCAGCTGCAGCGGAGGGCTAGGGACGCAGAGGCAAGCAGAGCCTTCACAAGCGAGGCAGCTCCTTCAGCAGCCAACATGGCCACCGCAGCGCAGCGAAGTTCCCAGGCCAGTAGTTCGGGAACTGTCGGGGCGACGGTCGCACAAACCCTGAGTCAATCCGCTGGCGTTATGACAAGCCAACAATTAGTGTTAACTCTCGAGGAGGTCACCATTCAGCGAACAAGCGCTCATGAGGCACAGCTACCGAAGGCATTAGATGAGATACAGGCAGAGAAGGAGAGAATGATCAGACGAAGGTCTAGGATGCAGTGGAGGCAAGCAGACATTAGGGAGTTAGAGGAGACGGACCTGACCAACATGGATGCCGATGTAAGGACCGTAAGGACAGCCCTGTTAGATGTAGTGGAGATGTAGGACTACCATATGTCTCTCTTGCAAGACATTCAGAGAAGCCTGGCCGTGCTGGTCGGGCGAGTTCAGGCTACACCATCACCATCAGGGCCAGGTGCCTGGCCCGTGGTACAGCCTCCTCCTTTTGTCCCACTGGTGACTGGAGTAGCCCCATTTACAGTCTCTCCAGCTTCGGTACAGGGCGCTCTCCATCTAGTTATGCCTTTTACAGGCGGGTTCCCAGCAGGTCCTAGTGTACAAATTCCTCTACAGACAGTGTTCTCCCAACCTCCATTGTAGACTCTCGTAACAGGGCAGCCTGCCGTCTCGCAGCCAGCACAGTCGCAGGGCACACAACCCCAACAGCAGCTAGTGCAGCAGCCTGCACCCCAGGGCCCACAACGTGGAGTAGTGAAGGCACCAGGACAAGGACAGTGGGTACCAAAGACTGACATTGCATCACCGAAAACCTTCTCAGGAGATAAGAGGGGTGAGGACCTTGACACCTGGTTGAGGTCGGTGCCAGTCTATGTGAAGTGCAAGTTAACCTTGCCTCACGAGGAAGTGCTTTGGCTGCCTCCTATCTGGAAGGGAGTGCAGCAAGGTGATTAAGTGGGTACGTGCAGCTACAGGGGTACGGTGATGACTTCCGCGCTTGGGCAGTCACCCAGAAATTGGATGATTTCCTTAAGCTGGTGGAAGAAAGGTGGCATGATCCGCAGGAGGCTCAAAAGGCCACCGACGCGATACTGACCTTGAGCTCAAGAAAGTTCAGGTCAATAAGGGATGCCACAGACCCCGTTGAGCGTCTGATTTGTATTCCTGGAGTGCGCTACAATCCCAGGTCTTACTTACCACTTACCTGAGGTGGCTCCCTATAAAACTCAAAAATCAGTTGGCAGGTGAGGCAACGATCACAGTACACAACTTTCCCTCGTTCAGCAAGAAGGCCCTAGATCTAGAGGCAAAAATCGGGCATGGGCACCAACCGACTACGGACGGTAGGAAGAAGATACTGCCTCCTAACTGGGGCGCATTATGTTCATCGATAACGATGGTTCAGCCATAGAGTTAGACGACGACTTCCAAGAGGGAGTAGGGTCAGAGTCGGGTAGCGCGGAAGCTGCAGGGGGTGGAGCAATCGCTGCCTCTGTTCAGAAAGGTAAGGTGACCGGTAGACACCGCGAAGGTTCCCGATCAAGGAGTCAAGTAGACCCCAATGCTCCTCCATGGGAGAAAGCGGGGCTTACTGAGGACGTGTGAAGAGATCGTTACTCCCGAGCGGCTTGCATTCGTTGTGGTCAATATGGTCATAACCAATTCAAGTGTCGGAACAAGAAGGTAACAGAAAAGATCCCGCCTACGATGGGATAGGCGCCGGTCTCCTCCACTTCCCAGGGTAGCAATGTGGCCAGCAATCCTGGCACTGCTCCGGGAAACACGTCGGGCCAATAGGAATTGTAGTTGTTCCTGCTAGGGTCGAGGTGGTGGACACACCCTCACCAACTCGAGAGACGGCCCAAGCTATTGACCCCGTTGTCGTCCCGCAACCACATTCGGACGAATCGATCCTTTGTTCGATGAATGTGTTTGAGTCCTTCGCGGAGCTAGAGGAGGAGTGGTCTAGATTAGACCTATTAGCTTCCTGGACGGCCATGGCAAAAACTCCTAAGGGTGAGTTATTCGTCTGCGAGGTAGATATAGGCGGCCGTGAGGCCGGTGCCTTTTATGATACCTGTTCGACGAGGAACTTTATCAGTCGCGCTTGTGTTGAATGGTTGCGCTTACAGGGGCAAGTGCAGCGCCTCAGTCGACCCGTGGAGTACGTGTGCCAACAAACGACGCATGGTAATCAATGACTACCTCAAAGACATTAAGTGTCGTTTCTCGTGCTCGGGAGGGGAACTGAGACATCGAGTCTCGTTCCTAGTCGGCGATTATCTCCCTATG
>BFEA01000535.1:901954-913420 GCA_003427395.1 Chara braunii | reverse complement strand
CTCGGGAGGGGAACTGAGACATCGAGTCTCGTTCCTAGTCGGCGATTATCTCCCTATGGATATCTTGCAGGGAATGTACTATCTTTCGGTTGCGCAGCCCCAGTTTGACTGGGACCGAAAAGTGGTCAAGCACACTTTGCTCAGAGCGGGGACCGCCATATTACACAAGTATAGAGCTAGTAGTCTAATTGAGCCCTACGGATGCATGTGTGAGGCCACATTCTATAATTATTATAAGCAAAATCCGGAGGAGGGTATGTACCTAGTGTATGTCTTTGCAGAGGGCGAGTCGGTGAAAATGCCTCCAAAGATAGAGGGAGTTTTCGCTAGATACCCTGATCTATTCGAAGAGCCAAAAGGGGTTGTTGAGAGGGAGGTCGTCCACGTGATAGAGATTATCCCAAGGTCTGAAAATGCCTCCAAAGATAGAGGGAGTTGTCGCTAGGTACCCTTATCTATTCGAAGAGCCAAAAGGGGTTGTTGAGAGGGAGGTTGTCCACGTGATAGAGATTATCCCAAGGTCTAGTATTCTGAAGGGTACGATCTATCAGATGTCTCCAGCGGAGATTGATGAGCTTCTCCGACAACTCAAGGAACTCATAGAGAAGGGTTGGATCCGGTCGAGTGTCTCCCCTTACGGATCCCCTGGCCCATTCGTGCTGAAGAAGGGGGGAACATTGAGGATGTACATTGACTATAGGGGCCTCAATGCCATCACTGTGAAGAACGCAGAACCCCTACTGTGCATCGATGACTTGTTGGACCGAGTGCAAGGATGTTGGTACTTCAGTAAGATAGATCTGAAGTTCGGGTACCATCAGATTGCAATCCGGCCCGAGGATCAACACAAAACCGTTTTTCAGACCAGGTACGGTCTGTACGAGTTTGTGGTGATGCCTTTCGACCTTTGCAATGCTCATGGCACCTTTCTTTTTAAAAGGGGTGTGGTTAAGCGGGTGTACACACTCCCTGTGGGGGCCCGGATGCACCGGTTCAGCCCACCGTGCTGTTAAGACGGGCCTACTCACACACAGGAAAGAATCAAGTTAAGAACCCTCATTCTTCGCTACCCATAGAGGCGAGTTTCGACTGGGATCGGTGCTTTCCTAGTCGCTAGGCAACGTGCAGGCCCCCCCTGCGAACTCAGGCTCCCAAGGATCCCAGTCGGCGGGTGGCCAGGAGGCCACCTAGGCACCACAAGTCACCAGCCACCAGTCAGGGTCTGATAGAGAGCCTGCTAGGCAGGGACGTAGCCTGCAGTGCTCCCCGCCTCAACCACAAACAAGGCTCGCCCACCCATCATCGCTCTTTCCCCCCATGGACCCTCACGACCCCAAGGGGGTTTGCAAGTGGCCGCGTCGGTCAACGCCCGCCGACTTCTGGTGGTGTGTAGACCCTGAAAGCGGGTGCACGAGTACACGTCCCATTTAGGAAACCGGTGCTCTACCACTGAGCATAAGACCGGTTGAGCACCTAGTATGCGAATAGCCCGCCAACCAGCATCCCGATCCTTCACGTGCCCTAATAGACACAAGGCGCATTCCGGATCGGAGCTTTAACCACTAAGCAGATGCTGGCCAGCTCAATCCCGCTGTCAACGAGCCGAGTTGCAGGATCCAAGATTCGAACCTGCAACCATATACCACAAGGCGCGTTTCCGTCGGAGGTGCTAACCACTGCACCTTTGGGCCATTCGCAACACGCTATGAACCGAATTTTTCATGACTACTTGGACAAGTTTGTCATCGTGTACCTCAATGACATACTTATCTTTAGTAGGACTATCAAGGAACATGTAGCCCATCTAGACAAAGTCCTTAGTCTCCTTTGGCAGCACCAGTTTAAGATTAACTTGAAGAAGTGTGAGTCTGGCTGCACCCGGATCTTGTATCTGGGTCATGAGATTTCCGCAGAGGGATTGAAGCCCGATGACGCGAAGGTGGCCAGCGTTCGTGACTGGTCGTG
The DNA here is from genome assembly GCA_003427395.1 of Chara braunii. NCBI lineage: Eukaryota > Viridiplantae > Streptophyta > Charophyceae > Charales > Characeae > Chara > Chara braunii. Next base: position 911,455 of record BFEA01000535.1, on the reverse strand, counting down.
TCCTCAGTCTGTGACTGAGATGAGGTCCTTCTTAGGGATGAATCTACTACACCAATTTTGTGAAGAACTATAACATAATGGTCGCACCTTTGACGGACCTCACATGCCTTGACACCCCATGGGAGTGGACAGACAGGTGTGAGGCTGCTTTCAGACATCTGAAGCACTCCTTAACACACCACGAGGTCTTGAAACTTCCTGATCCTGACAAGCCATTTATAGTAACCATAGATACCAGCCAATATGGTATTGGTGCCGTGCTTGCGCAGCAGGAAGGGCCAAAGTTGAGGTCGGTGGAGTACATGTCCAAAAAGATGCCCTCTCAAAAGTTGGCTAAGTCCACCTATGAGAAGGAACTCTATGCGATATATAAAGCGCTAACCCATTGGAGGCACTACCTCCTTGGGAGATTCTTCTACGTCTGGACTGATCATTAGACCCTGAAGTGGATGAGAACACAGTCTGTGTTCTCCGATGCTTTGAAACGTTGGATGGAAGTCATAGAACAGTACGACTTTGAACCTCAGTACATCAAAGGGGAGTACAACAAGGTTGTTGATGCGTTGTCGCGTAGACCAGACTTTCTGGGTGCGCTAATCACGGAGTTTGGGCTTGCGGACAATGTAACTCGGTCTTTGGTGGAAGCCTATCGCAAGGAGCCATTCATGGCAGAGATCATACGTAGACTCGAGACGAAGGACAAGGTGACATTTGACGAGTTTGTGTTGGTCAATGGCCTGTTGTTCCTTGACAAGGCCGGTAATAAATGTTTGTGTGTGCCAAACCGGGAGTCTTTGCGTAGTTTATTTTTAGGCGAGTGTCATGATGCCACAGGACAGGACATTTTGGATATAAGAAGACTGCAGCAAACTTGCTGCAGCAGTTCTGGTGGCCCACAATGATGAGAGATGCCAAGCTGTACATGGAAACTTGTCAAGTGTGTCAGAGAGACAAGCCACGTATGCAGGGCCCTAAAGGAAGTGATCGACCAATTACAACCAGGAGGTGGGCTTGGAAGCAGTCATCCTTTGAAGAAAGCATAATAGCTCACTGGTCTAGCTTCATCGCACCGAAAATGGATCGGGGCTCAAGTGGTTCACCGAAGCGATGAGACCAAACAAAATCAATGTTGCATCTCAAGCCCCTTCCGATCCCGGAAAGGCCCGGTGAGAGTCTGTCCATGGATTTCATGGACACGCTGGTCACCAGCAACAGCAGTATGCGATACATCTTTGTCATTGTGGATAGGTTTAGTAAGTATGCTAGGTTAGTCGCAATGCCTGCGACAGCCAAAACCGAGTACGTGATTAAGCTGTTTAAAGAGAAGTGGGTCAGGATTTTGGACTGCCAAAGTGTATTGTCAATGACCGGGACGTGCAATTTACCAGTGAGATGTGGAAAGCTGCAGCTGCTGAACAGGGGACACAGCTGCAGATGACCTCCGGAAACCACCCAGAGGCAAATGGGCAAGCAGAGCAGCTGAACCGCGTTGTACAACACCTGTTGAGGCACTATATCAAGCCTAACCAGGTGGACTGGGATGAGAAACTCGCTCTCTTCGCTAGTCTGTACAACAACGTCGTGCACAGCGCAACAAGGGTGAGCCCCAACAGTCTGCTACTAACTTTCAAACCTCGACTGCCTCTAGATTTCTTACTGCCTGAGAACCAGCCCACTGCTGCGCCTGGTACATTGGATTTTGCTTACAGGTATGAAAGCCTCATGCAGCAAGCAGTGGAGCAGATGCACAAAGCACAGGCGGCTATGATAGAAGCTGAGAACAAACAGCGCCGCTCGTCTGGATTAGAGTCTGGGTAAAGTCGTCTGAACTTGGGCAAGAGCACGGAATTTCTCACAAGCTCATGCCCCAGTATTTCAAACCATGGGAGGTTTTAGGTGTGGTCGGGGGCGATCCCGATGGGCCTTCCTATGTGGTGCAAATCCCTGGTCACCTTCGCACCTACCCTGTCTTTCACGCCTCCAAGCTTGCACCTTTCAAGGAAACTGATCAGTTTCTCTCTCATCGCTCAATGCTGCCCCCAACCATGGATGGAGAAGTCGACATCGACGACATCATGGACCACAGAGAAATGCCGATTCCAAGACCAACACGCAGGGGCCGTCCTCCGAAATCGAAGCTGCAATATCGCGTTTGGTTCAGACATCACACTGACCCAAAGGAGGACAGATGGTTTACAAGAGAGGAACTGATGCAGACTGCTCCACCGGTTGTCGCTCACTATGAGAAGTTGCTGCAGAAGGGAAAGCACCAGATTGAGTGAACTTCTCAGAGGACTGTCAAAGTATGGAGGAGGGAATGCGAGGCTCAAGGTCTCGGTAAGCCCTACTGGGCCTTGTTTCAGCAAGTACGGCCCCCCCAAGTGAAGGCGGGCCTGATAAGTGACGCGAGGCATATTTTTAGGTATTGATGCAGCTGGGAATATCAGGCAGTTGCGCAGCGCCAGTTGGTTGAGTAAGTCCAGGCCCTGCCTGCCATTCTCCAAATGTATCGAGGCAGGCCCTGGGCCAGACATGGGGCATAAGCCGAACACAGGCCGCTGGCAGTTGGACACGGGTAACCACCCCAGGCCCTGTGGAAGATTCCCTGGGACAGGGGCTCAGCCAGTTGGGGCGTACCGGAAGCTTCTGGGCAGGGGCCAAGCACAGCCAGGCAGCACGCAGCAGGCAGGCCACTTCCATAAAGGAAAGTCCCTGCTTCCACTTTTGGCATTCAGGCACTTGCTACATGCTGCACAAGCACTGCTGCGCTATCGGCAGGCAAGCGCCCACGCGCTCACGGGCGAGCAGGGCACACGCAGACAGCCATAGCCGAGCTGGCCTGCGAGATGCTGGATGGGGTGCATGGTGGTCCTTGGGTGTACGTGGCATCTGTGTGGGGGATCGAGGTTGTGAGTGAAGCGTGAGACATACCTGGTGCTTGAGGCGAACAGCATTGGCCGAGATCTGCTAGTACTTTGGGTTCATTGTTGATGATGATGAGACTATTCCAGCATTGTCATTTGTGAGCTTTTCCTGTGCTCTTATTTGGTGGAACTCGAGTTGCAATTCTGCTTTTGGTTTGAGGTCAAGACTATCTGGTTTCATGTGTATGATGCTGCTTGGTTTCTGGAATTCGCTATCGCTCATTTTCCTTGCACCTTCATCTTTGAGCCATAATAAGGACACACAGAATGCAAATGATAGTAGAAAAAGGGCCATTGCGCTGAAGTGTTTGTATCGAAATGTGTGTTCTTGTGTCTGAAATGGACTGGTCAAGAACAGTACCTGATTGCACACACGGCAGAGACTTTGCTTATGGGAGACTTGGAGACATGCAAACTCAGTGAGGTTCGGTCTCTCTCCATTGAAAAGATCCCTCGAAGTGAAGCATACCTGTTTCATACTATTTTATTCCTGGTGTGAGACCATGGTGGTCAGTTGATGGCTTCCTCTGAATGAGCCAAACATTAACCTCATTTCATTGTTGACTAATTTGATTCTCTTATTCCACTTGAACCGAACTGAACCTAGCCATGCTCAGTTGAACTCATTTGATTGTCAGGTCACAAGCAGGTAACGTATGGCTTTCCCAGATTTCAGAGGACTGTCTGCTCAAGGTGACCACACCCTTTCAGAAAATATCCCGTGTCATTTCAGTTGCAGTGAAGGCCCCGAATGCATTCTCGCACCTGAAATTGAGTCGCAATTCACTGACTTGAGTTGAGAATACCCTGACAAGCAATGTATCATTGTCTTGCTTTTCCTATGACCCCATTCTCATGCACATTAATTGACTTTTGTTGGCAAGACTGACTGTCCTACAGGATGCCAACTTGCCCTGAGTCCAGAAAATTACTGGCACATAGTTGCATGCGTGAGGAATGTGTCCTCATGGGGCCCTAGACAACATGCATATGTCCTGGACTGCGGCCCCCAGCAAGCCTTGTGCCCTCCCTAAGTGAAGGTGGGCCTGAATATCCACGAGGGGCCCTATTCTCAGCATTTTCCAAAGTGGGTATCCGACAGTTGCTGCACACCAGTTGGTTGAAGTGCAACCTGGGCCTCACCCTGGACTCTTCCAGAAGAAGCAGCTGCGTCAGGCCCGGACGCAGGTTGTTGCGCCCTGGGCACACGCAGTGTGAGGCCGACACATCACAAAGTGGCCGCGGGCCAATGAGAATGCAGCATTGTCGGCACACCAACCCCCGCGGGCGAATGCAAACACAGCAAACATTCGGAGCCTGGACGATCCTGGGTGTGCCCAACTGAAAAGGACCCAGGCCCTCAACTGTAGACTTGGGCCTGGGCGCAGACACTGGGGCCCAACCAGAAGCTACTGGAAACTTCCATGGCCAGGCCCAGACAGTCCAGCAGCAGCAGTGACTCCCATATAGAGAGGAGGCCAGTCAGTGAAGGGCATTCTCGCCTAGGCAGGCAATGCGGACACGCTGCTGAGATAGCGCGCAAGTGTCTGTATGCGCTGATGCTGGCTGGGGCGCGCGTGGGCACTGCAGGGCCTGTCTCTTATACACATCTAGATGTGTATAAGAGACAGCCCATATAGAGAGGAGGCCAGTCAGTGAAGGGCATTCTCGCCTAGGCAGGCAATGCGGACACGCTGCTGAGATAGCGCGCAAGTGTCTGTATGCGCTGATGCTGGCTGGGGCGCGCGTGGGCACTGCAGGGCAGCGGGGCCCCAAGCGGCCATAGCCGGGCTGCAGGGGCGGGCGGCAGTGGTCTTCGGGAAGGAGGCGCAGGTGTGGGTAGACAAGGGGTGATGAGGGAAGTCAAGAGTACGTACCTGGTGTATGTGGGAGGTCGGCATTGGTGTTGACGTCATGTACATTTGTCTTCGAAGTCGATGTGAGCCTGTTGCACGAATGTAGATAGGCTAGGTAGGATGAGTAGAGTAGGCTGGGCGCTGGCCGCCAGACAGTAGGAGCGACATTGAATACTGCGTTGGTGTGGCCTAAGGGCTTGGACATTGACTCATGAATTCATTGTATCGCTCTTATTTGGATGGAATCATGGTGCATTTGAGCTCTCTGCTTGTTACATGACTATCTGGACTTCTGCGTGATTTTGCAACTTGGTTATTTGTATATAGCTCTTGCTCATATTCCTTGCTATTTGGTATCGGAGCTGGTTCGAGATCACCATCACCTGGCGCTGGCGACATTGTTACTTGGTGCGTTGACGATGCTTCTGTGCAGTGAGGATACATTGGCGCTGGCTTGAGTGAGCGACACCCAGGTAGAGGGGTGCGTCGCTGGAAGGCTGTGGCAACAGCTTGGGAGCTGTGGTGACAACGGATGTATGTGTGATGATGAGAGCATGCTGATGTGGCATTTTGGCAGAGGTGGCACTGCATTGCGTTCTGGGTGGTATTGAAGCTACGACCGGTCATCGAAATGCACGTTGGCTCAATTGGTGAGAAATTTATGGTTGGGGGCAACTATCTCCAGGTACGTTGTTCCCTTACCTTATCTTCCCTCTCAATCTCTTCTTACCGTGAGGGAGTGATCCAAGCTTGCTTGTCCACTTTTGAGAAAGAAGTCGTGAGCGCTCTACCTTGAGAGACGACATTCTTCCCGGTGGCACATTTCGCAGGAGAGGGCGATGCCTCTAAAGGGCCCTGGTCGAAGCACGGGTCACGGTCACCATACCAACCCATGGGAGTAGTACACGCAGGTCATGCTGCTTTTTCCTTTAAGGCTCTTTGCTGCGCTAATAGAGGGATCGTGGACTGACCAGTCCTATGCAGACGCATACCAGATCGTCTATAAATATTTCTGGCGGGGTTCCGATCTGAACACTGGTTGTGATCGTTGTCCTGTTTGCGACGTTAAATAATTCCTGAGGACCGTGGGGGCTGTCCTTGAACTGCCTCTTGATCAGCCAGATCAGTCATACGTAAGGCTCGTTGCACACGAGGATAAAGAAAGGGCAGTATTGGTCATAAGCGAATTCCTGGGCACAGGGGTGAGCCGTTAATGCACACCTTAGACACCGCTGCTTGATGATGCGGACAGGTACGTTGGATATAGGGGAAGGAAGGTACCAATTGGTGCTCAAATGTAAATCACAATTATATCCATTGTGCATGAATTTGCTCACATGATTTATTTTTATTTTTGATTAGTTGGTGGACAGTCTGTAGACACCTAACAAACAACTTAGATTAGTACTGAAGTGTTCTACCATAGCCAGTTCTCATCGAAGCTGTTGTGAGTGAAACTAATCAAGGTAGGATTAAATCATGTGTATAGTTTGTGTATATGTTGTTGATCCCGCTTGAATAGTAGCCTAGGTCACTTGTCGGATATTATTTTATTTTTATTTAGTTTTCAACTCGGTCAGACACATGCTGTGGTAGGCCCCACAGAGAGAAGTAGTGCAGACAATGTCTCCCTAGCTGATGAGCGGATCAAATAGTGGTGAAGGCACAACCGACGATAGAAGACAAACACGGCGGGATACACGTGACATACCTGTAGTGTTTCAGGTTCTACTACCAGAGGACGAAAGAAGGTTCAGGGCCGAAGCAAGGGACCAAAATTCGGAGATTGCTAGAGAGGCAGCAGCAGCTGCAGAACAAGTGCTAGCGGCCGCAGCAGCGAGCCCGGTAGCAATGGTTACATCTGCAGCGACCTCTTGAGGTCACCAGTCGTTGGGAATGTCGACCAGCTCTCAGGCCACATCCAGTGGAGTAGGATCGAGCAGTTCTTCTAGTCTGATGGCGGGCTTGTAGTACAACTCACCACCTCCACGCACTATAGAGGCCATTGAACTCCAGCAAGTGGAGTTGATTCACTTACGGTTAGAGAAGGAACTTAAAGAAGCTACTAAAAGAGAAATAGAGATTAGAACTAGGAAAGCTAGACTAGAGAGTAGGAGGGTAGACAAAGTTGTTGTAGAAGGGTTAGACGACGCTATCCTTGATGACACAGGTAGAGTTCTCAAGGCAGGTCTACCGTCCATGCATGCTTACATGGACAGCAAAGAGGATGTCATCCAGGACACCCTTGACCAGATACTGAGTGCCATGCAGGGGATGGGAAGGGCTTTCACATCTCTAATAGGTGGGCCCGGTTTCCGGCGACCAGTTTTTCCATCACCGATCTCCTTACCGGTGATGTCAAGTCCCACTACATCTCAGTTTAGCAGTTCACCAAGCGGTACTTCAGCAGCAGTAGCACAAACTGTTGCTTCTTTATCTTCAGGTCCAGCAGCCGGTGCTACACAACAGTCGGTCCCACCAGTGGGACAACCGCAGCCTTGGTACCCCAGGACTCCTCTGAAACCACCCTCAACCTTCTCATGTGATAAGGATGATGAGGCTCTCGATACTCGGTTGAGAACGGTGTCAGTATGGGTAAGGGCAAAGAGGACTCTGTTAGAGGGAGGGTGATCATTGTCGCCTCGTAGCTTGAGGGTTCGACAACGCGATGGTTAGATGGATTAGTAACCTCAAAAGGGTTTGGCAGATGTATGAACGATTGGGCTAAGACCCATACTTAAGAGAGCTTTATGGAGTTGGTAGAAACGCGATGGCACAACCCTCAGCAGGCCACTGACGCATTGACCCGACTTGATACTAAAAAGTACAAGTCCACCCGTAAGCTTACCTCTGTCGTGGAGCGTCTCATTGTCGTCCCCGACATGCACTATGATCCACAGGTCTTGATGACCATGTTCTTGAGCTGTCTTCCCATAGACGTCAAGAACTTCAAGAACTTGTTGGTCAGCGAGTCCAGCATCGAATATCGTACTCTGGACTCCTTCAACAAGAAGACCCTAGACTTAGAGGCTAGGCTAGGAGGAGCGCAACAACCCTTTTGCGGATGGAAGAAAGAAGAAGAGTCCACAGGAGTGGAAAAAGAAAGGTAGTCAATTGATGATGGTTTATTCCAAAGGGAATCAAACTGAGATAGATGATTATTCCGACTTAGTGGGCAGTACAGAGTTTGAAGACGAGGATAGTGGTGAGGGTAGCAACCTCGCTTCGTTAGTAAAGGCGCCAACAGAAGAGTACAACCATCAACTTGGGTGAGGGCGGGTTTGGATCAGGATGTGTAGCGAGACTGCTATTCGTGAGGAGCTTGCATTAACTGCGGCAGGTAAAACCATCAACAGTTTATATGCAAGAACTCGAAGATATCGCAAAAGATACCTCCCAAAGGTGGATTTAGGAATTCTTCTTCCCATAGTGGGGCTTCTACGGGCTTCTACGAGCTCCAGTTCGAGAAACACATCGGGCCAGTAGAAGTTGTGGCTGCTTCTACTCCTGATGAAGTGGGGGATGTACCCTCACCACTTAAAGAATTGGCCGAAGTTATTGACTTTTTAGTCACCCCGCAGATGCATCATGACCCAACGATACTTTGTTCGTTGGATGTGTCTGAGGCCTTAGAGGACTTACAAAGTGAGTGGTCGACAAGGACCCTCGTGAGTCATGGGTGGCTCTAAGTAGAGGTCCTAGAGGGGAGCACTTCGTTGTGGAAGTTGGTGTAGGTGACCGCAAGTGTGGTGCCTTCGTAGACATTGGCTCCACGCGAAACTTCATAAGTCGTGATTACGTTGAGAGACTGCGTCTAGGGGACCGGGTGCAACGCTGGGTAAATTTGTAGCATCTACCCTAGCCAACAAAGAGCGCATGGTTGTTGATAACGACGTCAAGGACGTAGCCTGCACCTTTTATTATGGAGGTGGGGAACTTAATCATAAGATTTTGTTCCTAGTTAGCAACGACTTGCCATTCGATATGTGCTAGGTATGTACGACCTCGAGGTTGGCAGCCCCAGTTTGATTGGGACCGAAAGGTGCTTAAGCATGTACTACCGGAAGGGAGGATAGTCTGACTCATAAAGTACAAGGCTAGCAGACTGATAGACACTTACGGGTGTATGTGCGCATCAACATTCTATTACTACTATAAACAGAACCAAGAGGAGGGTATGTACTTAGTTTTTATCTCTGAGAAAGGAGAGGTCGTTAAAACACCCCCAGAGATAGAAAGTGTCGTCGCAAGATACCTTGATCTATTTAAGGAGCCTTGGGGAGTTGTAGAAAGGGAGGTTGTCCATACCATAGAGATAGTTTCAGGGAGCAAGATACCCAAAGGAAGAATCTGTAGGATGACACTCGGGTTAAACGAACTTTGGCGACAATTGAAAGAGCTCACAGAAAAGGGTTGGATACGGTGTCAGGACCTGTGGTTCCCGATTAAAGTCTTGCACCTTGAGACATGATATATGGCTAAGATGTGCACAACAGAGAGATCCGGAATAAGGAGGCAAGAGTGAAAGAAAGGAAAAAGGAATAAGGCAGGATTGTCGACGCCAAGGACCTAAGAGGGGGCCCGAGACCGGCAAAGCTTTAGGACCAGGAACAAACCGCGGAGTTGCGGCCGGTAAAGTGTTACAGGAAATTAGTAAAGGCAGCCCTCCTTCTTGAGAAAGGAGGACCGCCATAAAAATAATAATACCCAGATGTTGAGTA
>BFEA01000535.1:876676-892526 GCA_003427395.1 Chara braunii | reverse complement strand
AAAAAAAAAAAAAAAAAAAAAAAAAAAAAAAAAAAAAAAAAAAAAAAAAAAAAAAAAAAAAAAAAAAAAAAAAAAAGAGGAAGAAGAAGAAGAAGGAGAAGAAGAATTCTCACTCACCTTCTCTTAGCATCTTGAGATGGAGGATTCAACCTTGGTGAAGCTCTCTCTCTCCATGCACACTTATAGATCAGTTATGGCTTCCGTCTTCTTTAAGCCCTCTTCTCCTTCCTTCCTCAGCCTCCCCCAAGCTATGGTGAGCTCCTACCACTAAGGCTATGGAGTCCTTCCCTTTAGGAGGGCTAAGTGGAACCCCACATTTTTCTGTTCCTGCAATCAAAAGCGACAAGATGTGCAGTACATAACCGCAAAGACAAACCCCGACTTTTTAAAAAGGAAGACAAAAACGCATTTCCCTTATGGCGCCATGATCCCCCATACCCAAGAATCCCCCATTCGCCTCTATCCTCTTCACACAATACCATATGATACATCACCTCGTGTCAACTCTGCCACAGTAACGTCCAAATCTCATCCATCCCCCACAAAGCTATGATACATTGCCCCATGCATTCCCAACTTTGTCATCCAGCCCAAGCAACCTTACCCATAGGCACAGCCATAGTCACCCCCAAAGGAAAAACAAGACATATCACAAATAAGATTCCCGCCGACACTCAGCTTATCCGCTCTCAAGTTTCCTTGTCTTGGGCTTCTTGCAACCATTGTTCCACTAGATCTCGACTTAGAAACATGACCAGCCGTTGTTCCGGAAACGGCCCTTTCAATCTTGTCCCATCCAAATCTTCCAACTCGAAGGTGTTCAACCCCAAATGCTTGGCCACCCGGTAAGGACCCTTGAATCTTCTTCCCAACTGCCCTAACCAAGTGCTCTCTAGTGCCGAATTTGTCACTAGGACCATTTCCCCCACTTGGAGTGACTCTTTCCGGACATTCTTGAGCCGATCCCACGTTGCCTTATCTTTCATCCTTCTATCAAGGACTTGGTTTACCACCTCTTCCATTGCCTCCTCATTCCGAAAGATCTGTTGGCATCGGGCCTCAATCAACTGTTCCGTCGTCAAGTGTGGATCGTCGTCCAACTTATTCCAAGTCGGTACTAGGGCTTCCATCGGGAAGTCAATCTCCCTTCCATACCATAGCTCGGTTATGATACAACCTATAGTCCTCTTTGGAGTCACGTTTTCTGAAAAAACGGCGTGCTTAAGGTACTTGGGCCAATTCCCAAGATCGTCTGTCGTTAATTTCGCTATCGTGTTCTTAAGGGTCCGATGTCCCTTCTCTACGTGCGGATTAGCCTCCATGTGGTATGGCTCAATGAGCTTAATTGGTACCCGAGTCTTTTGCAAGTGCTCAATACTTCCTGATTTACAAACTTCGTCTCATTACCAACTATAAAACTTCTGATGAATGGGTGCCTTTGATAAAAGTTTTCAATCCAACTCGCCACTGGTTTTCCTGTTTTCTTCTCGAGGGCTACTGCCTCCAGAAACCCATTAAGGTTGTCTGCATCAAGAATGTACCTGTATCCTTCCGTAGACACATGCATGACTACGAGATCGAGGTGGACCAGGTGCCTTGGTCCTAACACCCGCGTGGGTCTCAAAGGTTCAAAAACATGGGTCGAACTCCGCTCTTGGCAGATCAGGCAGGTCTAGCAGGTATGGCCATATGTGACGACCATGCTACCCATTCCGAGCCAGAAGTAGAGTGATGCTATTTTTGTCAGCGGCCCTTTTGAGGAGCGGTGTCCCCCGGTTAGCCCATCATGAATCGCTTGGATTATATCTACATGTCTGGACCGTCCGCACACAACCCTTCTGGGCATTAGGCCCTCCTCCTTTTTGAACAGGTTCTCATTCCTTAGTACGTACTTCTCGGCTTCCCTTGAGGCCGATTTCCCCAGCCTCCTTATTCCCTACGAGCACCAAACCGATTTCCCTGAAAATTTCGTCGCACATTTGAATATAGAAGTACTCCTTCCTATCCTGGCGGTCCTCTTTCTCATCCTGCGCCTAATTCACCAAGTATTGTTGCCGATTTTGTTCCCACGATTCGACTAGACTCATAACTACTTCTTGTCCTCCTTCTACCGCCATCGCCATCAGTTCCTCCTTCGGTCTCACAATGCCTTCCATGAATCCTTCTCTACCTTACGACCCTGCCTTGTAACTGGTCCTTCCCCGAGTTCCACAACTATGATGGGAGACCCCTTTTCCAAGACTTTGATCAGCAGTTCCTCATATGTGAATGCCTGGTTTCTTACCTCGTTATCTACCACAAGGGTCCCTCCCTCGTAGTCGAGGAACGCGTCGATAGGTTCCACGTCCTCTACTCCCTCTGGTATGATGCAGACCCTGCTCAGGCAATCAGCCCTATTCCTAAGCCCCACAATGCGCTCGATTTTGTAATCGAACTGCCAGATGAACCCTACTCATCTTCCCACCGTTGGATCTATGATCTTGTAATTCTTTAGCGCTCCTGCGACGTTCATTGGATTGATCCTCATAATGAAATATCTCCCAAAGAGGTAAGCTTGCAGTGAAGGATGGCCAGTACCTCCTTCTTGAATTGAGAGTAGCGACGCTCTACTGAGTTCAACGTCCTACTCTCGAATCCGATGGGTCTTTCTCTCCCATCTTCACCTCTTTGTATCAACAATCCTCTCACAGCTAAAGGTCCCCCATCGGTCTAAAGTATGAACGGCCGCCCTACCTCATCACTGAAACACGGTGCGACAAGTATGACTTGCTCCTACGTCAATACGTCTTTGAGGGCCTGAACAGCGGCATCTCGTTCCTCGGTCCAGTCCATTGTACCTTCTTCGTGAATCATAGTCCGAATAGGTTCTGCTATCTTGGTGAAACCCTTGATAATAATCCTCTAGAATCCGACAACCCCCAAAAAGGCTCTTACCTCCATTGTTGTGCATATAGAGGCATTGGTCACTGGGAGATCTTGTCGGTTTTGGTTGGGTCGGGTTTCCTTCCATATGCCCCACAACGAAACCTAGGATGGTCACTTCTGGAACTGCAAGGATACTCTTGGGACCATTGGCGGTAATATTGTACACCAGAAACCTACGAAGGAGGTTCTTGATGTCCTGTAAATGGTCCCAAACAAACTTTCGTACTTTGGGCTGAACTTTCGTCTCATCCTTCTCCCGGACGGCTTTGATCGGATTGTCATCAATGTAAGGTTCGCACTTTGCTGGGAACATATCCCCAGCAATTGCAAGCATCCTCCTCTGTGCTTCCGCCACAGCATTGGTGAAACCCATAAGGGTTACTTGCATTTGCAGCTGGCCTACAGGGGTATGCATGGCCGTGTAGGGTATATCTCGGGCGTCCACCGGGAGCTGATCATATCCGGAATAGAAATCTACCAGCGAGTAAATGCTCTGATCGGCGTGAGATTCTTCTAACAAGTCTGCATGAGGCAGCGACCCTGCATCCCATATAGTCACAGCATTCAGCTTTTGCAGATCCTGGATCCGCCTAAGGGTCTTGTAATGTTTATGGAACACCAACCACCTGTTTGTGTACGAAGATGTGGTAGCCTCTGCGACGAAGGAGTCCATTTTTGCTTTGAGCAGGTTTGTCACTTCACCTACCATTCCAAAGTCTTAGGCCGACTCTTTATCGTTCCAACATTCATGCTCGACTGTGTGAATCCTGACAGGGGGGGGTATCAACTTTGCATCAAGCCGCGCCTTCTGATGATCGTTGAAAGCGAAAACCGGGTGAAATTTTTGGCACGCTTCCTTGATGAAGCGGGTTTCTTGCTCCCTTAGGAACCCTTCCACTCCTATTTTCATGGTACCAGCTACTTCGTCCAGTATTCGATGCCCTTCCGTTGCCCGTCTTTCCCCGATTACTCGGAGAACTTCTTCCTTTTTTTCCATAGCCTCTTCCTTCGTTGTTTCTAGCAGGACAGAGACAGGCTTGGCCTTTTTCCCTACTGGCTTGTATTTGCGAATGCTTCCTTCCGGGATCTTTCTTCTAAAAAATGAACGGTTAGGATCGTCCTTGCCGCGTCGACAATCCACGGCTGGATGCTGACCAGCTTCCCATTTAGGCAGTAGCCCTTTCGGACTTCACCCTGAAATTTGGTGAGCGCGACCGAGTCCACCCCTACCTTATGATACTTGATGGCCTTAACAAGTTCCCTGACTCCTCATCCCGCGTCTCCTTAGGTCTGGGTAGACTGGCCCCTAGTTTGACCTCCGTCTCCTTTTCTATCACCATAACGCCCAAAGCGCCGTCCTCCTGTCTCCGCTTCGTATGTGGCAGTCCCATCTTGACCCACTCCTTGACGAATGCCTCCTCAATCATGATTTTGACTCTCTCTCTCATCCCTTCTATTTTTGCGAAAACCCCTTTTTCGGCACTCTCCTCAAAGGAAGGTGACCATGTTGCTAATTTCCTCTTTGGGGTGTTGCCCCCTGTCCCAATGAGGCGGAGCAGCTCACCACGTCCTGTCACTGGATCCTCTATGTCTACCATGTACGTCCCATTATGCAGGTGCATCCCTATCATTTCCACATCCGCACACCAAGGCCTTCCGAGGATGATATCATGGTCCATTTCTTCCATGATTGTCATCCGTTGGAAAGACCAGATCAACTCCCTGACTCCCTCCTTGACGGCGCACTTAGTGACATATCCGGAGAACGGAATCTCTCCGCCTGCTCCCCGGATACTGTCGGTCGTCTCCTTGTTGACCGCACATCCCATGATTTTGACAAAGTTTTTTCTAATGAGCATGATTTCCGCCCCTCCGTCCACCAATGTGTCTGTTTTGTGGCTTCCAATTTCCACTTTCAGCTTTCCCATGGGCAGCGCATGGAAGCTGAGTTTTGTTTTGGGTGGGGCCCTCATAACTTCCCCACCTTTGTGATTTGGCAAACTCATACGAATATCTGCGAAAGCCTTTTCCAGGTCTTCTAGATCCCCAGGAATCCTCTGAAGGTTGGCAACTTCTCGTGGTGCCTCCTCCTCCTTTTCTTCTTTCCGAGGTTCCGGACCTTCCTCTGCCTCTACTCTCCGCCGAGTCAACAAATGTCTAAGACTCTTCAGGAGCCTAGGACTTGCTTGTAACATTGTCTGGAATGAGACTGACACTATGGTTCCTAGCAGCTTGCTAAGGGTGTCATCGATCTGAAGCATAGTTAGAATAAGAATCTGGTACCTGAACTTCTTTTTGGCCTAGGTGGCCTTGTCTACCGAACCCTCCTCACTAGGTTTCCCATAGACCTTCTCCTATTCCTATGCCCTTGTTTCCTGTAGCACCCCCGGGCCATCTCCTGCGTCTTCCATAACTGCGTCCTATATGACCCTCTTTTCTGTCGATCGCTGCCTTGTGGTCACATTCACCTTATCCCGCCCATCACTTTCTAGAATAAATCTAGCTTGTGGCCCACGTCCTCGAGCCTACTCCCAAACGATCTCTTCCACCGTCTCAGCCTCTATTGCGGCGGCGGCTAGATTGTTTAGGGCAATTACAGCCCGTCGCATCCCTCCTGGCGAGTTCCAGTTCACTTTTTTTCCTTGGGGTCATATGATCTTTCGTTTTAGCGTCCTAGAACATCTTTTTCGTACGATATCATGATTGAGCCTTGGGCATGCTCGTACAAAGTGACCGATCATCGTGCAATACCTGCAATTTTCGTTCGTTGGGTCCCTCCTATTAAACCCCCGATTAGCCACTCTTGCTGGAACCACGACTTTTGCGGAGGGAGGGGGGGTCGAACCACTTGGGCTTGCATTACCATTAACGCGTTTTCCACTCTCTTGATCTTGCTGTCCACCCCATGGACGCGCTCATGCAGACTTTCAATCCCGCTGTTTACCTTGTCTCTTGTCTTGCCAGTTAGATCTATGACCTCACCTTCTTTTAGCAGGGCCAGAGATTCGGTCACAACCATTTTCTCAGCAATGTTCGTTACGGTGTTGAAGTCAACATCCCTGGTGTTCATGAATTTCGCTGTCTGTTGGTAAGCCGACAGAATCTTATCCTAGTCAAACTCAGTGAACTATCTAAGGAAGTACTTACTCATTATACGGTTTGTCACTCATTGCTGAGAAAATGGTTGTGACCGAATCTATGGCCCTGCTAAAAGAAGGAGAGGTCATAGATCTAACTGGCAAGACAAGAGACAAGGTAAACAGGGGGATTGAAAGTTTGCATGAGCGCGTCCATGGGGTGGACGACAAGATCGAGAGAGTGGAAAACGTGTTAATGGTAATGCAAGCCCAGGTGGTCCGACCCCCCCTCCCTCCACAAAAGTTGTGGTTCAAGCAGGAGTGGGCTAATCAGGGGTTTAATAGGAGAGACCCAACGAACGAAAATTGCAGCAGCACCACGAGGGTGAAATGTCGCACAAAATTGTTATCCGTTGCGAAGTTTTTCCTTTGCACCACAACCAACTCGGCCTCCGTAGCCATTTTCTTGGCAGCCAGGTCTCGGGCTTCCTTGCAAAATCCACTGGCCGCAATGATAGTCATTATGTCTCTTCCTAGACTTAGCGATACGTGTTGCCCTAATGGTCCATCTTTTCTTCTTCGCTCCACCTTAACAATGCCGCCAAGTTTTCATAATCTATCAGGAATTTTGTGATGTTGGCCCTGTCGAACGTCAACTTCTTTTTGGCATCAACCAAATATCCCTGGTTTTTGTTTAACGCCCGTATAAGGGAAGGCACTATTTTTCTAAGTCCTCCCTCAGCTCCTCTTATCTCACCGGCGGCACCGGACCCCTGTCCTTCCTTGCTGGCTTCCATCCCTTCTCCGACTTTCGCCGTGCCTTCAGGGTCAAACCATCCTAACACCTTCTCTCTTAAGCTCCACAGTCCCTAGCATCCTCTTGTGATCATTGGTGCGGCTACTAACCGACTTGCCCCACTGTTTATAACTGGCGGGTTCGTAGCATTTGCTGCCTCCCTTTCTGGGGATCCCGTCCTTTCCTTCCCTTTCTTGCTAGACGTTCGTCTGTGTTCCCTAGTCCTATCTTTTCTTCCTTGTCCAATATCATCCTGGCTCCCTCGACCCAGATCTACTCTTCGTTCCTCGTGTTGCCTTGCCCCGACAAAATCCCCCTCTCTTTCATTCATTATTTCCTCCATCAGTTTTTCTTTGTACTCAGCCGCCCTCCTTTCTGTCTCTGCCAATTTCTTTCGAGCGTCCGCCAGTCGTACCTTTTTTGATAGCGCCACTTCTGACCCCCGAGGCGGCGGACCACCTTTCTCCCTTTCTCTCGCTGTCTCTTGGGTTCCCCTCTTGTTCCCTCCAACTTTTCCTGAGCTTCCCCCTATAGTGACTTCCTTCCATCCTTCCTTAGTACCTTCCGGGTTTTTCGACTCTCGGACCCTCAGGGCTCCCTCGTTGTGCTCTACGTTCTCCCCTATGTTCTGACCTCCCTTGCTTCCTTGATCTCTGCCTTGTCCTCTGTTGCCATTTTTCCTATCCCTGCACATAGCAAAAAAACTTTTTCCAGTGGCAGGCGGTTCAAGGGTTTTTAGGATTTCAGAGTCCAAGATCACTGTGGAAAAAGAAAGGCAGTGATCTTACGTTCTGTGCTTCACACCATAACACGACCTCTTGGAAGTGCCTATTGGAAACTGATACGAATTTGGATTTTAACGTGCTGGTGTTTTTTAACTGTAGGAATACTACTGRGAAGTTGGTGGGCTTATCATGAGCTAGGTTGGGGCGGTTGGTGGTTTTGGGATCCCGTAGAAACTGCATCTTTGATGCCTTGGGTATTAGCTAYAGCTTGTATTCATTCAGTCATTTCATTTCGGTTGAATTCTTGGACCTTCTTTCTAAACATTGTTACTTTTTAATTCAGTCTTTTAGGTACTAAAATTTTTATGTCCTTCTCATAGCCTTCACGTTTTTTACATTCGACATTCTATTTTTGGCATCGACCTCAGTAACATGTCCCTTATCTGGCTATGGAATAGCCCTTGCCTACTCCTCTGATGACCTCTTTGATCCGGCTTGGCGTCTAATACGGAATGCGCATATGATCTCAGGCGGTGTGTTTTGGCGGAGCGGGTCCCTATTTTTTCTCTCAGGCCAACCTTTTCCTTTCCTGTTCAAGGACATTCATAACGCTTTCGGCGATAGTGGCTATCCCAGTTTCTTCTCAAACTCTTCTTAGGTAGAATAGGACTCCAACCGCTATCTCCTAGTGAGTGTTGTCCTTGCCTCTGCTCAGTAATATGCGTTATTCCAATCTTACTAGACCCCTCACCTTTGCGCTTCTCACACCGGCTCCTCGTATTCTACCTGTTCGATGGGTTCCTCAAATAGTTGGGCCACCCCTGCGAGTTAGTTCTCCTCCATCTCTATTTCCCTTAGGATTATCAGCTTGTATTCTGAATAGGCCAGTCATGGCGTCCCAAATACAAGAATACCGATGAGTTCTAGCATCTCGCAAGCTCTATTTTCCCATAATGGCCCATGTTTTACCGATATGTCGTAAAAAATGTCGATCGTCTCCGGCTGGAAATAGTATACCCAGATTAGGGCCGCGTCCGCCACGTCCCTTGCCCTCGAAAGACTTCCGAAAACCAAGTTTATCATGAAGCGAGGCACTTGGCATTGGAATCGAGGCGATGAGGCCCTAAACTCCCGCCATCCTCCTACTTCCACCCGGGTCCTCAGCCCTACGTTCCTTCTCCCTCTGATTTCTTGGCCTATCTGAGCCAGTGCCCGAGCCGCGCATCGAAAGGTTGGCATCACCCCATGCCCCTAGGCCATTCCGATCCCTAGCATGTGCCACCTGATCTCAGGTAGGTACAAGGTTCCAGTTACCCTTAGATCGGTATACAGATCGTCCCCCGGTCCCGATTAAACCTCATACCGTCCTGTAGGCATTCCACCATCATGAATGCGTTGTTTCTCCCCAGAGTTATCGCTTGCCATTCCATATCAATTCCTCAAAACTCATAGCTCGCAGGGAGCGACACCTCTCACTCATTGTTGCTCTCTGGGTGAGGGTGTGTGGGTTGTCGTGGCGTTCAGACGCGCCTTATCGCCATTACCGGTCGGCGAGCTCCTACACGGTCGAGAAAGGAAAGTAAATATATCCCGACTTCTTTTATGCTCCAAAGGTCCGCTTGGTACCTCCCCTCCCCTTGTGTCTCTTCATTTTTTTTTCTCCCTTCCTGTCTTGCCTTTACCGTCATTCTTGTTCCATTCCTTACTTACAGACCTACTTCTTCCTCTGGTAGTTCGAATAACAGATGCACGTCGTCTATATACGCCAATCTGCGACTTACTTCTCGCCTAATGATTCCCCACATGACCTCATCACTGATCAGCTAGATCCTTGGTTTCATCGTTACAGCTGCGTGCAGTATGCGCAGTACCTCATACTCCTATTCTTCCTCAAACGGCCCCATCTCTAAGAAGGCTCGGTAATACTCTCGATACAACAAGGATTCCTCAAAACTCAATCTGGCCAATGCCGCTACTGCCTGAGTGACGCGCTCCACACCTCCCATCCGTCGTAGCAAGAAGGGCGGCAACCTCATTCGTACGTTCTCATTGGGCAGGGTGAACGTCCTTGCCACGGTGGTTCTCACTTCGGCCATCACGTCATCTCGTTCAGGATCCACAAACTTGAATCCCTCTCGCCACATTACCTGCCATGCCCCCTCAAACATATGCACAAGGTCGCTCCCGAACGCCAATGTGATCCCGAAGGTGCGCCATCCCTCCTCTGATAGGTGCATCGATCCCTTCACGTGGACGAGGCCCGGGAGATCCAGGTTTATGCCCCCAAACTCGCCTTTTGCGCTCTATTCTAATTCCACCACGAGATACATTGTATCCTCCAGAAATTTTATTCCTACCCAATCCATTATTGGATTGCTCACCCCACTTCTCGCCGGCACACTTATCTCTACCCTGCCATCCGTTTCTCGAGGCGTCAGGATCTCGAGCGGCCTGTCTTCCCGAAGTGTTTGTCTTCGAGCCATTATGCAGCGCCTTCCCCTTTGCTCTCTTGCGGTCAACCACTTCATCAATCAAAATTTTACGCTTTCTTGGTTTAGTCTTTCTTAATTTGCACTGTCGGTTTTCATACAATACATACCCACTCCCCTGACGTAATCTCATTCGGTACATACTTTGATTCTCTATTCTTTTGTCACTCTCACAGGCGCTCTACCTGCTCAAGCGCTGACTCCCGCTGGTCAGAACCACCGAACATCGAACAGCAGGAACATGTCGCCTACATACGAAGGGGTCGTCGCCACTTCGCGGCGAAGTATATAATCCTTTGTTTCGTTGTCCACCTCAGTTTGATCGTCTCTAACGACTTTCAGGATGTCGACGACCTTCTTGGCTCTATCGCCATAGAAAGGTCCTTCTTTCAGCGAGATGTTGTAAAAAGCATCGACTAGGCACAAAAATTTCAGGTTTATCTCGTCTAGGGACTTCGCTACCCTGTAAATATATTTGTATCCTCCGATCCAGTATGCCACAAAATACGGTACCCAGGCCAAGGCTAACTGACACGGTAGCCTGAGCTCTTTCTATCCCCCCATTACGACTTTTTGCGTATCTCATCCCATCCTTTGTTGGCAAACTGCTCCGCGTCGCCGCGGGTCCACTGCTCGGCCTCTCCTAAGATCCACATTGGGTCTTGCCCGAATGCCAATGTTACGCAAAACAGGTGCCAGCCCTTTTGTGACAAGCAAACTGTTCTGAGATACTCCACATTTCCCTTGGCTATCTCATTTCACCCCTCTTCTTCCCTTATCGGGTTCCACATCATTTCCACCCACAGGTACGAGAGTTCTGGCACGATCTTCACTCCTACCCAGTCATAAATAGTTCCTCTCCACTCGTTTATTGTAGGCAAGGTCATTTCTATCCCTCCTTCGAGCTGCTTTGGTTTCCATCTCCTAAACATACGATCGTTCAGGCGTTGTTCTCTAGCCATTCCGTTTCCTGCACAACAAAGACCACCCATACCATCCATGCTTATGAACCCATCTCCCCAAAAGTCTCAGTCCTCTATTGCATCCTCCTCCTCCGCGTCGGTAAGGTCATCCTCCTCTTCATGAAACAGTTCCTTTAGCCTTTCCAGAAAGGTTTTCCCTATTGCCACATTTCGGTAAACTATTTTCCAATGCATGGGGCTTGGAACATACACCCCGTTTATGCTAAGGCAGTTCAGCATCTCTGCAAGTTCTCTTGCCCAATTCCCTTTGAAGCAACCGATAGCCGGAAGAAGTTTTGTCTAGCGCATTGATGTAGTTCAAGGTTCGTCAGGGACTGGCATATCTGCACTAGCCTGCTCCGGTTTCCAAAAACAGCGTCAACCAGGAACGGATGCAACATACACCTCATCGCTCTAAGTGATCGCCTCACATTCCCTCTATCCCCAAACTCCACTCGCACGTCTATCTTGTCCATTTCCATTTCCACCCGCTGACATGCCGCCCATACTACTTCCCGTTCCGCCCGTCTAAACAGTTTGCACGAGACTGTCCCTAATGCCAGGTCGACAACCATCGCGTTCTCTCCTTCCTGGGATAGATAGACCCACCCCCAGGCTTCCACTGTCCCCCGGAATTCCAAATCTGTCAGGCTTGGTGTCAGTCGCGTCAGGCTGACCTTGGTCCACAAAGTTTCTATCCAAAGGAAGGCATCCCCTTCGCCCAACGTCACGATCTGATATGCCGAC
Organism: Chara braunii; assembly: GCA_003427395.1. Lineage (NCBI taxonomy): Eukaryota > Viridiplantae > Streptophyta > Charophyceae > Charales > Characeae > Chara > Chara braunii. The sequence continues at coordinate 880,805 of BFEA01000535.1, read as the reverse complement.
TTTAGATCTGTCCAGGTCCCTTCTTCAGGCAGGACGACGGATACCCCGTCTTTCACATCTACTAGCATTTCCAGTTTGTTGGAATAGATTGGAGACGATAGTCACCACACCATCTTGGTTTCAACACTCGATCCCTGTTTTTCACAACCGAACACCGACCCCGGTCCTTAGGTTGAGTCAGTCTATATCCCCGATGAGAATATTTTCAGACCTCTCATCGAGGTGTAGCATAATCTACCTCCCCATTCTCAAGTTTCCTCCAAGCCTGGATGCCCTCGATTGGTCCCCTTCTCCCATTCTCATTTTTTTTGTTCCATTCAAAGTTGATTTCTATCTCCTTCCGCACGCTCTTCACTCACTCGTGTGGACTTAGGCGGGGGGTGAGAATACACTAGAAACATGACCCTTCCCAACAGCTTGTATCTCAACCAAACTTTACAGAGGAGGATCACAAAAAAAAAATGCAGGCAATCTCATATGAAGGCCGGTCATCTCCTCACCGACCTTTTTCCCAATATTGTCTCTCCAGAGTCTCCACTGTTACTTTCGACAAAGTTTTATCCCATGCCTCAAGCACAGCTCAACCATCGCGAGCGCGATACCTCAACTCCGGCACAGGGTATCACCCCTCTCCGTTTGCCCAAAATACCTCATCCCTTCTTGCCGCCCTTGCACGCCCCCGCCATTACCGGGAATCACCCCGCGTATCGCCGGTAGGAGTAAAGGTTAGTCGTCCGGGCCTATGAAACTTGCCATACGAATATGGGCCGTACGGACGGTACCTCAGGCGGCCGTACGGACGGAACCTCAGGCGGCCATACGGGCCATACGAGCCGTTTCGGCGGCCTTGCCGGGGGGGGGTGTGCATGCCGAGGGCTACCCTCCGGAAGTAAAAAACAAGAAAAAAAAAATGCTCGTTTGGGGGGTGGGTGGGGGTGCGGGGGGTGCTGAGGTTTCGGGGGCGATTGATTGATTGATTTTTTTTTTTTTTTTTTGATTGATTGATTGATCATTGATTTTTGTTTCTTTGATTGATTAATTGATTGATTGATTGATTGATTGATTGATAGGTTGGTTGGGGGAGGATCGCTTCCCTTCCCCCCCCACGCCCACACACACACACACACACATACATGCAGTTGGTGATTCTATACTTTCATGCATGTGTATATTTATGAATGGATATGTATAATAAAAAATATATTTTATTTTATATTTGTTTATATGTGCACACATATATATGAATTTCTGCAGACTCAGGTAATACGAAGAAGACCCCATTAAGCTTATGTGATTAAGGTAATCTTAATAATTTGGGTTCCTTTGCGGAGCAAAATAGTTTTGAAACTGCAGATAAATTGGCCCGGTCACTAAAATTGGAAGCCACCATATGAGGATACCCTCGTATGGCTAAGTTTGCAGCATGATCTGCTGAGGACCCTTTCTCTGGTTTGAATCAGGATGAGCTACTTCATACTTTACTAGCAAAACTGCAATCCTTCCACTTATGGTTATGGGACGAAGATTGTCCTTAAGTTAAAGTTAAAAAGATTTCCTTGTTCTTGAGATTAAACCAATTTTTTTTTTTTGGGCCCGTCACTAACAATGCAGGCCTCCATACAGGGGCCACCCCTGTATGGTTCTACCCCACCTATTGGGGTACCCCCCCCAAAAAAAAAATTTGGCCGAAATGGCATCCTTCCGGTTTCTGCGGAAAGCAGATGGACTAGGATACTTAAGTGCCTCTGGTGCAGTGACCAATCCCTCTCCAACCGGCGCATTCGAAGCGGCTGCTTAGGGTGCGACTCGGAACTTTGTTCTTCCTCATCGCGGACGCCCTTGCCGTCGGATGGAATCCTGGTGATGCTGCTCTCATTGAAGGATCGTCCTCCTGTCCTCGTCCTTCTCTCCAGCCCTCGCCTTCTCTCTCTATCTTTTTTGCTCCTCCTCTCTTTTTCTCTCTCCCTCTTTTGTCGTCTCCCCCAATTGTCCTTTCTCCCTCTCTCTCTCTCTCTCTCTCCCCCTCTTTTCCTCTTTCGACCCTTGCCGTCCGACTGGACGCAAACGGGTGAGGTGGAACTGCGCTCGATTCGAAAGATCAAGGAAACCATGAGTGGCGCGCCATCGTCCTCGGCTTCGCACACGGCGGTAATGCTTTTTACTCCATGACCCACCACCCTCCCCCCTCCCCCCACCCCCCACCCCTCTTCGTCTTTCTTCAAAAAGGCTCAAAAGTGAGCCCAGTCCCCTCTGGAGTGTATACTTAGGGTTGCTTCTGAACCCCTGATGAGCCAATCATTTGTGGGGGTTGGCGAAAAGGCCTTTGGGATTACCCACAAAAACCCTTTTGTAGCGCTGGCATGAATAGAGCCGCGTGGTCGGATTGGGGCATTCTTTTAATCTCTACCCTCATACTCCTCCCTTATTGCATGAGATGCATGGTACTACTTAACCACCCCCTTGCTGTGAAATTTCTCGTCTTTGTGGTTGATGATGTGTGTGCTAGGAACTTGTTGCTGAATATCGTCCTCATGAGGAGGTTATGGAGGCAGCCATTTTGTCCTAGGGATCGTTGTCGTCTGCTCTATTCTATTTGGCTACCTTGCCTTCATCGCCTATCTGGAAAGCGAGTGCGTCAAAGCTTTCTGCGTTCAGTTGTCTCTGCAGACGAACCAATTGCTTGGATCTTCGGATAGAGCTAGGTGTATGGTTGGGAGGTGATCGCGAGGATGGGCCGTGTTGTGCCGCAGCAGATGCCTCGGGCTGTCCTTCTCTTCTTCTTTTTCACGATGTTCTCGATGGTTTTTGTTTTGATAGGATTTGGTGGTTTCACGTGGAGCTTGAAGGATGGGGTATGCTTAGTGGGGTAGAGGGGCATGGGTATGCTGGCAGGCTTGAACTATTACTCGCCTTTGCGTGGATGTACTGGACATTCCTATCTGCGCTGGTTATATTGTTCTGTCACGGGCAATCCTGTTGTTGCAACTGCCTTTGCTATTGCCACTTCATTCAATATGGGGGTGAGAAGTAGTGGATTACTCCTGGCTTGGTCCTGCTTCATGGGTTCCTGCAAATAGCCATTGGTAGCATGCGAAGCGTGGCGTAGGCGGTTGATGGGTTGGTGCATGCTTACTAAATCGGTGGTGACAAGACATGGATTTGGTAGGATATGATGGGCTGCTGACGGTATTGTGGTAGTTCTTTCCTTATGGAAGCTTGGTTTCGTGGAGGGACTCTGAAGGCGTATTGAAAATTGACTTTGCAGCTGATCGGAGTATTTTCCTTGCATACGTTTTTTTTTGAGTCCTCTGTTTTACACCTTTTTTACACTATGGCATCCCTCCTTTGCTCTTTCCTCCCTCCTCCTCTTCTTGGTGTAATAGGATATTGCTTTGATATATAGCTGGGGAAGTCATTTGTTGCTATGCTAGGTTGAATCTGCTTATTGATCATCCATAATTATGGCCATGCGTTAAAAATACTGATGAAATCTGAAACCTAGTCGTGTGGGCAAATATGATCAAATCGTAAATATGATTTCTCGGTTATGCTTCGCAATCTCCTCATCATGGTGTATAAATTCGCTTTGTTATGCTTGCATGATGATTAGTATTATATTAATTAAATGGTTGCAAAAGGCCAAAAGCAACTAGTTTGTTACCGCCGTCTTTGAGAATTTGATCCTTCTAAATTTTCGGTAGCTTTGTTTGAACCCCTTGCGCATTCTCTTTCTTCCCTCGCTCTTCCTTTCTTACCTCTCCCTCCATCGCTTCTATTCCCGTCTTTGCTTCTGAAATCTCGATCCCAGAGCCTCTCTGCATGGTTACTGAGAATTCCGGATTTGGTGAGGCATATGCAATTGCCAAGGGGTGAACAGGTATTGGGTTGCTTGATGAGGTAAATTGTTGTTAATCGCATAAAGTTTTCTCCTGCATAATTGCATTGAAAATACTCCTAGAAGTACGTTGTTGCTTTGTGGGACAGTTCTTGGAGTTGAGCCTTGCAGCCCGCCGCGTCGAATGACGTGGGGGTTTAGTAACAAATACTACACACACACACACACACACACACACACACACACACACACACACACACACACACACACACACACACACACACACACACACAC
>BFEA01000535.1:827299-838388 GCA_003427395.1 Chara braunii | reverse complement strand
GTATGATACTGAGTGTTGCGTGTGGGACATCCAGGGTGATCCAGAGTGCGAACAGTGAGYTGTGTGGGCGCCCAGTCGCCATAGCCAGTTGAAGAGAACTCATATCTGGTTACGATATCTTAAGTACTGTCAGGGCGCATGTCGCCAGTTGCTGTATCGCTGTTTGCATGCAAGACAAGTGTGAATAATCGGAGTGTCAATGCACTTGTGCGAGGATCAGGGTCCTCGGTAGGCCTATGGGGCCCTGTTTGCAGCATTGCCCGCCCTAAGTGAAGGCGGGCCTGACATATCGCAAGAGGCCCTCGACTGTCAATTTCATATTTGGGGTCCAGGCAGTTGCGACGCGCCAGTTGGTTGAGAGAAACTCAGGCCGGGCAACAAAGACATTTCCACGGCCTTCCGTGCCTTTCCAAAGAATGCAGGCCCTGGGCGTGATTCGGAGGGATTTAAGGAGAGCCCCCATCTCCTCAGGAATTATTTAACGTCGCAGTCAGGACGATGATCACAGCCAGAATCAACACCGAAGTCCGCAGCCAGAAATATTTATAGACGGTCTGGTAGGCGTCTCATTAAAGGCTGGCATGCCCTGCACGACCTCTATTGCGCAAGCAGCGGTACGAAGGACTTGCTGCCCAAGCATGCGTGTACTAGTCCCAGCGGGTTGGCATGGTGACCGTGACCCGAGTGCTTCGTCCAGGGCCCTTCAAAGGCTTCGCCCGTCTCCCACCAGCTTGCTGCCCATGAAGAATGTCGACTCTCAAGGTTGAGCGCTCGTGACACCTCACATCGAGAGGACTCTCAAGACAGAACTCACTTCCTCACGGTAAGAAGAGATGAAGAGGGTACATAAGGAAGAGAGCAACGTACCTCTAAAATGCTGCCCCCAACCACAAATTTCTCACCGGTAACCTGATGTGCAGTTATAATGACCGGTCTTTGCCTCGGCACAACCAACAGCAGAATGCGGTTCCACCTTGGCTTAATATGCCACATCAGCGAGTTCTCATCATCCAGCATACATCCCGTATGTCACCACATAGCTCCCTGGCACGCCCACTCTACCCTGGGCCGCCTAATGTTCAACGCCAATGCCTTATCACTGCCCCACACCTCATGCGAAGCACCAATAGCTATTGCGAAGAACCAATGAAGCGCAATATGAACCAGCTCTGATACCAAATTGCAAGGAAAATAAGCAACAGCGAGATGAGAATTCCAGATCACACCATCACATTGAAAGCCACCGTGTCCAGAGAGCAGCATTGCACCAATAATACACCAATGGAGGTTCGTAGCACTGAAAACCAATGTCCATGGAGAGCATACTCTCTCCTCTCAACACAAGAGTCCATTTCCTTCACGCTCACACTTGGCGCTCAGCGCCCAGCCTACTCCTACACAGCTACTACAGACTACAAAAGACAATGCAACTGTTGACATCAGCGGCAGCCCGAAGTACTTGAAGATGTCGCCCATGCAGACATCGCCAATACAAGGTAAGTGCCCTCACATCATCATCATCATCATCATCCTTCACCTATCCCCTGACTACACCCACACCTGTCCTCTCTCTCACGCGAAGACCACCCCTGCGCCTCACTGTGTATCCAAGCCAAGCCCGCTATGGAGGCTGGCTATGGCGCTGCCCTCAGCAGCGCCCTGGTCTCCCACACGACCGCACGTGCGCAGCCTCTTGCTCCAATGCCGGCAGTCAGCCTGCGAGCAATCGCTCCAGCAGCGCTGCCGCCAGCCAGCAAGTGACCGAATGAATAGCCTGGCCAGAGCTCTTTCCTTTATGGGAAGAGCTGGCCTGCTCTCGCAGCCTGGCTGGGCTGGCCTGGGCCCAGAAGCTTCCGGAAGGCCCCAGGAGGCTGCCTGGATGCAGCAGCTACTGGGCTGCTGGGCCTCGTTCGGTTGGGCGCCCAACTGTCTCTGTATGAGGCTGCGAATCACGCCCAGGGCCTGCATTCTTTAGAAAGGCCCGGTAGGCCGTGGAAATGTCTTTGTTGCTCAGCCTGTGTTTCTTTCAACCAACTGGCGCGTCGCAACTGCCTGGACCCGAAATATGAAATTGACAGTCGAGGGCCTCTTGCAAAAAGCCAGGCCCGCCTTCACTTAGGGCGGGCACCTCCGCCTTCACTTAGGGCGGGTAATGCTGCAAACAGGGCCCCATAGGCCTACCGAGGACCCTGATCCTCGCACCTAAAAATTTATTTATTCCACCTGAAAATTGCATTCCGTTTTTGAAATTCCTATTGCCCTTCCAAAAAGTTTTTCTTGTAAACATTTTAATTATTTAAATAATTAAATTCCGAAAAAGAACCAAATCAACTTTTAAATCCGAATTCAACTTTCTTTTCGTTTTGAAAATCCTCGGATTTCTTTTCCAAATTTGAAATTTCGTTTTATTTTTCTCGAATTGAACCTTTTTCTTTTCCAACAATTCTTTTCTTTTTTCAAAGTAATTCGGAAATCTTGATTTAAATTATTTTCATAACTATCATTTTAATTCGTTAAAAATTCAAAATAAATCCCCAAAATATAGAAAAGCTTATTTTAATTTTTCCATTTATTCCAATTTTAATTTTTCTACATTTTGTCACGTAAAATAACCCAATTTTTTTTTATTGTCATTTAAAATTTCTTTCCAAGAGTTTTTCCCTTTTAAAAATTAATCGAATAAATTTGAATTTCATTATCTTGAAAATTCAAATTTTCCCCTGAATTTTCTGCAATTTTTTCCGCCAAATTTTATTCCATTTGAAATTTACATTCCGATTTTAATTTTTCTTTCGCAAAACTTTGCCCCCGAATTTTAATTCCTCCCCCCCCCCTCTCATGTCTACTTCCTCTAATCCCGATTTAAATCAACCATCATTTTTCTAAATCAGCATTAGAAACCACTCCCACATGCCACCCCGCCAATCCAAGACCTCCCAACGCGCCGCCGCCGACGCCGCTGCTGCCGCTGCTGCTGCCACCTCCATTGTCCCCTCCACTCCATCTTCTCCCTCTGCCCCACCTTCGTCCCTCCCCATGGCCGAAGGCACCTCAAGCATCAACATGGGCTCGCTCCGCGTGGATTCCGTCGAGGATATCCACCGCGAGCTTGTCGACCAGCCAGGCACCGGGGAGAACACATCTCTCCTCTCCATGTTTCAAGCACTCTCTGCCTCGCTCCGCAAAATCGAGGCCTCCATGACCTCCATATCCGATCACGTCACCTCCCTCGAAAACCACACACCCGCCATCACCGTCGTCACGACGTCATCACCCCCCTCCTCCTCCGGCCAATCCATCCAATCCACCCCCGCCGGCCAAACCGGCCAACCATCTTCTTCCGGCCAAAATAGCCAACCCCCCTCCTCCGGCCAATCTGGCCAAAGCCTCTCCGCCGGCCAAGCCGGCCAGGCCTCATCCTCCAACACCACCCCCCCACCGTCCTTCACCACACCTTCTTCCACCCCCGTCACTTCCCTTCCCATTTCCCTCCCCTCCTCACAACCTACTCCAAGCGCTTCCACCACTACACGAACCACTCCCCTTCCTCCTCCCCCGTCACCCAACCTCTCCTTACTACTTCCACCGTCCCCTTTGTCCACCCCTCTTACTCCCAAGTCCTTTCGGGCGTTTACCCCGCCATACCCCAACCTCCTCCTTGCTACCTCCTTGGTGACCACAGTCAGGATCACACCTGCTACGACACCTCTCCCGACGACCGCAGTCAGGATCACACCTGCTTCAACACCCTCGCTTGCATCGTCCCCCACAACGGGGACATTCCCCACTCCTTCCGCGCCACTGATATCGCGACGTTCTCCGGCCTCCCCCACGAGGACGTCCTCCTTTTCCTCTCTCAAATTCAAAATGCCTTCGATCTCCACAACATGCCCCTCGCTCATTGGCTCCCCACCGCAACCTCCTGCCTCCAAGGCGCCGCCGCTCAATGGTGGTTAACCGAAGCCAACAACCACCGAGCCAACGACCTTCCCCGCATCACCTTCCTTCAATGGGCCGACCTTCTCGTCGCCACCTTCCGTCCGCAAAAGACCATCGATGACTACATCGATCAATTTTGCAACCTCCGCCAAACCGGCCCCACCAAGCGATTCATCCAATACATTCGCTCCCTCCGCCTCCACATCCCGTCGACTCTCATTCCCGACTACGTCTTCATCTCCCGCACATCACGCGGGTATGCTTCCCCCACCTCGCCGCAGCCCTCGCCCATGAGCCCGAGCTCCCTCTCACCGATCTCCTTACCCGCCTTCTCCACCATGATCGCCTTCCTTACCTCCGCTCTCAACGACCAGCCGCCCCCAACCGCACCTGGTTTTTCCACAACATGGCCTCAAACGACTCGTCACTCCCCTCCGACGACGGCCTTGACTCCTCTCCCGAGTCCCTTGACCCAGCCCGATTCACCGAGGAAGACTTCCAGGTTGTCCATCTCATGAGGATGGAACGGCAACGCCTGGCCTCCCATCCTTCCTCCTCCTCCCAACCCCCTCGTCTCAAAAAGCTCACCCCCGCCGAACGCGCCTTCCTCCACGCCAACGTCGGTTGTTTCCGTTGCCTCCAGCTGGGGCATCAGCAAACCAATTGCCCCAAGGCTGGCCGCTCCAGCCACCAGGCTTCCCGCCCCACCAGATCCAGCCCTCCCACATCCACTTCCTCCTCCTCCACCGCAGCCTCTGGACCCTCCTCCACTTGAACACTGTCCCCCCGCCCCTTGTAGCCATGTCCTGGCACCAACAATTCGTCTGCCAACCCCTCCCCCGGCGACGACTTTCACACCGGACACCCCCCAGGTGTCGCAGTCTACTCCGCCTGCCCTCCTCCCGACGACGTCCTCTATTCCGTCGGCTGAGCACCCCACGGCCACATGTTCCACTACCCTCCTCCCCAACCCCTCCAACATCACTTTCTCCGATCTCGTTGAGGAACAAGACCGACACACTCGGCTTGTTAGATTTGGCCTCGAGCAGCGCCGCCTCAACACCATGATCTCCTTCATTTGTGCCGAGACCGCCCAATTCCAGCTCAAGTTCGTCGCCGTCTTCTTTGGAGCATTGACGGTGAAGTTTCGGGCCCTTCTCGACATTGGTGCCACCGGCAACTTCATCACGGATGCCTGTGTCCGCAAAGCCGGCCTCTCTTCCACCGGCTATGATTCCCCGATCACCATCCACCTAGGGGATAAGGACTCAGCCATCGTCGTCGACCGCGCAGTCCCCGAGACCACAATGACTGTCGGCCCTCTTCGCAGTCAGGTCTCCTTCGATGTCATGCACCTCATGTGTGACATCGTACTCGGGACTCCTTGGCTCGACCGCTACATGCCCTATACCTTCCACCCTCTTTTGTCTGCCTCTCCACCCCCCCCGATCCACCCCTTCACATCCCCTACCTTCTCCCTCCCTCCACCCCTTCCCCCGTCTCTCCTCACCAATTTCTTCACATGACCCGTGAGCACCCCGACTCCGCCTACTATTGCCTTGTCATTGACCGCGACCGTCCCGAGGACTTGCTTCCAACGGACAAACCCGACCAAGACCCCCCCTCCGACCCTTAGATCTCCGCCCTCCTATCCAGATTCAAAGACGTGTTTCCCGAATCCTTGCCCGCCGGACTACCTCCTGACTGAGGTGTTTCCCACACCATCGATCTCGAGCCCGACCACTCCCCCCCTTGCCGCCCCCCATACCAGCTCTCCGTCCCCGAGGCCGAAGAAATGAAGCGCCAACTCAATGAACTCATTAAGCCTAGCTCCTCCCGCTTCGGAACCAGCTGTCTCTTCGTCAAGAAGAACGGCACCTCGGAACTCCGCATGTGCACAGACTACCGCGCCTTGAACCGGATCACGATCAAGAACAAGTATCTGCTTCCCCGGATATCCGAACTTCTTGATCGCCTCCGTGGAGCCAAATACTTCACCAAGATCGACCTCCGCAGTGGCTTCCACCAGATCCGCATCCGCGAGGAGGACACCCACAAGACCGCCTTCCACTCCCGCTTCGGGCACTACGAGTTTCTCGTAATGCCTTTCGGTCTCACCAACGCCCCTGCCACATTCCAATCCACCATGAACCACATCTTCCGCGACCTCCTCGAAGTCTGTGTCGTGATCTACCTCGACGACATCCTTGTTTTTAGCCCCACCTTCGAGTCCCACCTTGATCATCTCCGCCAAGTTCTCGCCATCCTTCGCGACCAGAAATTCTATGCCAAGCTCAGCAAATGCACATTTGTTGCCTCTAGCGTAGAATACCTTGGTCACATTGTCTCCGCCGACGGCATCCGCATGGACCCCAAAAAGGTGTTTGCCCTCGTTGAGTTCCCCCCTCCCACCACTTTAACCCAACTTCGCTCCTTCACGGGACTCGCCAACTACTACCGCCCCTTCATCCACAACTTCTCCGACGTTTCCTACCCTCTCCATGAGCTCACCCGTGCCACCGAACCCGTCGCTTGGACAGACCGCCGCCAAGCCACCTTCGACAAACTCAAGGAGCTCATCACCACTGCGCCCGTCCTCAAAATCGCCGACCCAACTCGCCACTTCTTCGTCACCACGGATGCCTCCGACTTTGCCATCGGGGCCGTCTTATCCCAGCACTTTCCCCCCAACCCCGTGGAAACCCCTCCATCAAGGACTCCCCTACTCACTCCCAATGCCCACCCGGCGAGCACCCCATCGCATTCGCCAGCAAGAAACTCCTTCCCGCAGAAATGAACTACCCATCCTACGAGAAGGAGCTCCTCGCCTTGGTCTACGCCCTCAAAGTCTGGCGCCCGTACCTCGATGGGCAATACTTCACCATCCGTACCGATAACACCGTCGTCTCCTCCATCTTGACCAAGAAAGACATCACCCCACGCCAAGCCCGCTGGCTAGACTTCCTTGCCCAATTTACCTTTACCATTTGTCACACCCCTCGCAAGAGCAACCGCGTTGCCAATGCCCTCTCCCGCCGCCCCAATCACAAACCCCCCGAGAAAGTCTATGCCGCCATGACCCACATCCAGCTCCTGCCATCGCTCCGCCATCGCTACACCCAAGGATACCTCTCTTGCCCCGACTTGTCCACCATCTACAACAAACTCCGCGACCTCGACCCCGTCCCCGACTACTCCCTACATGACAACCTCCTTTACATCGAGACCAAAGGCACTCGCCGACTCTGCATCCCTGAGGCCCGTGGCCTCCTCACCCAGCTCTTGGCCGAGCACCACGACACCAAGACCGCTGGCCACCTTGGTTTCCAGAAAACCTTTGACACCATCTCCCGATATTTCCATTGGCCTTCTATCCTTGCCGACGTCAAAGCCTATATCCGCTCGTGCCCCACATGTCAGGCTGTCAACCCCTCGAACCGGGCCAAACCCGGTAAGCTCCAATCATTGCCCATCCCCACACACCGATGGCAGTCCGTTTCCATGGACTTCGTGTGCGGCCTCCCCAAGACCGACCGCGGGCATGATTGTATCTACGTCATTGTTTGTCGCCTGACCAAATGTGCTCATTTCATTCCTTGTACCACCTCGCACAATGCCAAAGACATTGCCATTCTCTTCTTCGACCATGTCGCCCGACACCACGGCCTCCCCGAGAATATCATCAGTGATCGCGACCCCCGCTTCCTCTCCCAATTCTAGAAACAACTCTTCCATGCCTACGGAACCTCACTCAGGTACATCACTGCATTCCACCCACAGACCGACGGACAAACCGAGAAGATGAATGATACTCTCCAAAGAATCCTGCGGAAGTATTGTCATCCCCACCAGCATGATTGGGATCAGCTGCTCACCACCGCCGAGATTGCCTACAACAATGCCGTTTGCCCTTCCACCGGCATGTCCCCCTTTTACCTTGACCTTGGCTATCACCCCCGCTTGCCCTCTGATTTCTTGCTCCCCTCTCAACTCAACCCATCCTCCCCCTACCCCTCTCTCAATGAATGGGTTGCAACAATGAACCGTCTCCTAAGAGAAGCAACCGAGTCAATCCAACACACCCAGGAACAACAAGCTAAACAAGCCCAACAAGCATCGCCGTGATATCACCTTCCAAGTCGGGGACAAGGTCTGGCTCTCCGCCAAACGCTTTGAACCCGAACAGGGCTTGTCCAAGAAACTCTCAAACAAGTGGCTCGGTCCCTTTCCCATCATTGAACAAACCTCCCCCGTTAATTACAAACTCCAGCTTCCCCCTGACATGAGCCGTGTCCACCCTGTCTTCCATGTCGAATACCTCAAAGAATACCATGAATCCCGACCACAGTTCTCTGATCGCCCTCACCCTCGTCCCCCTCCTATCATGCTCCCCACTGGACCTGAATTCTTCGTGGAATCCATCATTGGCCGTAGAACAACCCAAGTCGCTGATCACCCGGAACCAATCAAAGAATACAAAGTCAAGTGGACAGGCTACCCGGATGAAGAATCAACATGGGAACCCCTTGAAAATCTCAAGAATGCCATGAGACTTGTCCGTGCCTATGATCGTTCCCACCCTGCATCCTAGCTATCCCCCTGCCTATACCTGGCCAAAACCCTGAACCCTTGCTTAAACCCTGCTACAACCTCGCCACCTTGTTCTACACACACCCCTGCCACAACCACCCTTGCCCTTGACCCCGATTCCTGATGTCTGATCTGCCCTTGTCCCTTGCCGAGCCCTGCCCCATTCGCCCTCCCCACTTCCTTGTCCATCTTGTCCAATGCTTGTGGACCTGCGCGACGCAGGCGATAAAGGATCTAATGGCATGCGCACGAGGACGATGGCTTGCTGCACCACTGATTATGCAGCTGGATTGGCCACCATGCTGCTACACCTGGCCGGCACCCTACCTCGCAGACTCCCTGGAGCAGCTACTTGTGACATGAATGTACCAGTCTGCGACTTCCTTGCTACCGGATCAGACCTCACTGCAGATCATGTACCGGACGTGCCCACAGCCATCGAACATGGACCTCTTGACTTTCCACGCATCAACACTCAGCATCTTGTTTCTCCTTGACGAAAACCATTGAAGACCCCCCTTGCCGCTGACCAAGACCTTTGCAGTTCGCCTTGCTTCCATCATCGACCTGACCAAGACCTTCGCAGTTCGCCTTGCTTCCATCATCGACCTGACCAAGACCTCCTTCAAGACCCCTATTGCTGCCGCTGACCTGGGACTGCTCAAGACTTCCGAAGACCCCTTCTTGCTGCCGATCAAGACACTTGAAGACCTCCCCCAGACCCCGTGACCCATTGCAGACCTCCGACCCCGTACCCACATCCCATCAAACATCCCAGCCCTTGTACATGCAAATTGTGCCCTTGAGCCTTGCAACAAACAATTTTTATTTTTTCTTATTATTATTTTTATTTCATCCCCTGACAACCTATAACCCTGTAGAATTTCCACTGAAATACCCGTTCACACTTGTAGAACATCCATAGGAAACCCTGTTACCTGCTCTCCCTTGTAGATCATCAATAGGAAACCCTGTTCCCTTTTCACCCTTGTCAACCATCTATAGGACTACCCTGTTCCCCCTGCAGCACCCCTAGTTCATCATTAGCAAATCCCTGTTTCCCTAACCATTGTTTCCCTTACCCAGTAGGACTTCAATAGAAGTCCCCTGTTCCCTGAACTTTGTTCCCCCTTAACCTATAGCAAACCATGCAGTCCCCTTAGTTCATCAGTAGGACTACCCTGCTCCCTGCCGTCCATATAGTTCATTTGTAGGACTACCTTGTTCCCTCTTACTCACGCAGCCCATGCCACCCACATTATACCCCTCGTCCCTTTCGACTTGTTAACCAGTGATCGGCCCCGTCCCGTCCTTCACAGATTTCAGCATTGCTTCATGATTTTGGCAGCCGGGACGTTGCCTTCTAGAGGGAGGGGATAGTGTTACGGACTCCGCCAGGGCTCGATCCCTGGTCTATCTTTTTGTTGTTTCGGCTGCATCCCGTTTTTGGCCTGGCACCCTTTTTCCAAACCCCTCCTTTGGTATCGTAGGATTTGGACAACTGGCGCCATGCTGCAATTCGGGCGCCACTTTCAAATACCGCATTTTTCAGTTTTGCCCTCGGGACCTTTGCAGAAATGCCCCTGGTACCGTTGTGAGGAAACCCGGGGAGGGGCGCCTACCGTTCGCTGAGGCCAAGGGCAACAGCGCCTGTCACTCGCTGCGCCCACATCAGAGGTCCTCAGCGGTCGGTAGGGAGATGAGCGTATGTTTGCCTGTCACTACCTTTCCGCGAAGCGAGTTCGAAAGCCCTTTTCCACTGCGCTGCAAATTTTAGAAATGAAATAATCATCATCCCCAAAATATTCCATTTCAAGAGTTCTTTTCAGTGCACGGCAGATTCAAAAGCGAAATTATTTCCAATTCAGTGTATTCCGCTTCAATCCGATCCAACATACATCAACGCTTGCTGTCATGACGAACAGCTCTCTCTTCGATGGACAATGGCAACTGCCATTGTGCTCAACTGACCATTACTGTTTCACTATGCCCCCATRAATGCTCGGTTTAATAATTGGAAATGTACCCCTTTGCCGCTGAGATGTTCAGAATGAGCCGTCTTTACTGGTGAGGGCAGACGAGCAAATTGAGCGCATTCATTTTCCATTCACTCAGTGCAAATGCATCCGGCAACGCGCGTGACCAGGGGCGTCTAATGAAAGGTCTCCTTTTTTTTTTGTTTGTAATTAATACTTATAGTACAAGCAAAAATTATGAAATGGAGCCTCGAGAGACCTCTCTGTGCTCGGACTCGAATGCAGTGGAGTGATCTCATCACCTGCGGAGTGACCTGCTTCACAACCAGCGGTAATGCTTGTGTACTTCTGCAGCGGCAAGCATGATCTCGTCATCAATCAAGTGGCCCGCTTCATAACCAGCGGTAATGCCTGTRTACTTCTGCAGCGGCATGCATGATCTCGTCATCAACCAAGTGGCCTGCTTCATAACCAGCGGTAATACCTGTATACTTCCGCAGCAGCGAGCCTGATCTCATCATCAATCAAGTGACCCGCTTCATAACGAGCGGTAATGCCTGTGTACTTCTGCACCAGCGAGCCTG
>BFEA01000535.1:809866-824706 GCA_003427395.1 Chara braunii | reverse complement strand
TCTCTCTCTCTCTTACTTACTGTCTTTCTCTATGAGTGCATTCCCTCTCTCTCACTGCGCACACTCTCTCTCTATCTGTGCAGTCTCTCACTCTCTCACACACTGCACAATTACTCTCTCTCTCACCCGCAGTCTCTCGCTCCCGCTGTGCCTGCTACGTGGGCGGGGGACGCCTTGCATGCTGCTCCCCTCCCCGTTGACCTGCCCGGATCCCACTATGTTGGGGGCCAGGTACACCTTGCATGCTGTCCCCGATCTCTCCTCTATTCCCCCCTATATTCGTTCCACATTTGCTTGTACTGCCGAGACCCTCGGTACCAGGCCCAGCACAGGCTCATTATGGGTGGTACGTGAGCACCGTCCTCGGGTCAACAACTGGGCGTAGTGGTACCAAACCGGGTATAGATGGCCGCAGTGATGGTGCCGAGCCTGAGTTAATTACCTGTGATAGCACCGAACCTTGAATAACCTACCGTCCAGGTTCCGGGCCTGAGACAGACCACCGCAGCAGTCTCCAGACTTGAAAATAAATCGTCCCGAAGCCGCAGAACCTGAAATACGCCGCCATGGCGGCGGCGTACCTGAAATAAGTCGCCACAGTGTCCCCAATAAATTGTCTCCATGGCACCGAACCTGACACATGCCACCGTGAGGGTGCCGAATCCGGATAATAGTCTGCCGCAGCGGTGCCGGAGCTGAAAAAAAATCACCGCCGAGCCTGAAAATAAATTACCACTAGGATCCCGAACCTGAAATACATCGTCATAGTGGCTCCAGACCTGAAGGTAATTCACCACAGAGGTCCCGAACCTGAAATAGATCGTCACAGTGCTCCCGGACCTGAGAATAAATCACCACAGAGGTCCCGAACCTGAAATAGATCGTNACCTGAGAATAAATCACCACAGAGGTCCCGAACCTGAAATAGATCGTCACAGTGCTTCCGGACTTGAGAATAAATCACCGCAATTGTCCCAATCCTGAAAATAAGTCACCATAGTGAAACAACTGTCACCGGGCCCATACCGAACCTGAAGCGCGTTGGAAACCGTAGGATGTAACCATTCCGTAACAACCCCCGTATCCGTACCGAACCAAACACCATACTGTCGACCCAAGGTAGCACCACCCCATGCTGTCCATGCTACTCCCGCTCTCAGAACATCCCAACTGCGGTAATGTTGTAATCAAGCAAACCAGGGAAAGCGACGCAGGGAGCCTCGACCATGGACAGTAGTGAAAACTCGTTTAAAATCCGGGGAAAATGATCAATCCGGGGTCAGAGCTGATGGCGGGTAATCAAGGCGAAATTAGGCCAATCTCCCAACAGTCATGGGTTTCCGTCCCTCTCATCGTTTTTAATTATTCTTCCCTTTCCTTAATTCTGTTGTCGRAAATAGTAAATTAACCGTAAGTTCTATAAAATTCAATTCCGAGAAAGTTTAAATAAATGGCCGAATTCCTTTTGTTTCTTTTCTCTTTTACCATTTTTAATCTYTTTCTATGTTTTTAATTTAATTGTCGGGAAAATAAAATAACAAAGGTATTCCCCCTAGAATTAAATGTCGTGAAAAATAAAGAAATTAAGGGATATTATGTTTTTCCCTTCTCCCCTTCTGGTCTTAATCCCTCTTCCCATCTTTAATTACGGTACTAAAATAGACAAAAATTTGAGGCCCCATTTCGCCCCGGTCGTATGCTGCAAAAACGTTGCGGCGAGGCCAACTCCCTTGATGCCTCTCCGCGGCAGGCCAATCCGGGTCTAACACTCTGAACAGTCGGAAATGTCAGTCCCTAGACATGCCGAATGCGGCCACCCATCTCGCCATCTTTGAGGGTTACTCATAAGGCTCAGTGCGTCCAAAACCAGGAGTGCCCTGAGTTCCCCTAATTTTTGCTGGCTGGTCATACGAGACTACCATCAAAACACGGATTTGTCCCTGAGCCTAAGTCCCAAAACTGCAGACCTCAAGCGGCGCACTGCTTGTGGCCGCCTGACACCGTAGGTGTCACCGGTACTTATACCGGCTCCCTGTACAGTACGGGGGCCTGTCTCGTACCAGTTTTCGGCTGCTGTACTCGTACTCAGTGTGACTTGCTGTTTGGGCCTTGGAAACCAAGACTTCGACTTTGTGCCTCAGCCCCTGGTTTGCGTCCGGTCGAGTTCAGTCGCGTGAGTGAGTGAGTGTGCGTGTGTGTGCTCTCACTCTCTCTCTCCCTCTGCTCCCTCCTCGTCCTCTGCCTCTGCGCTCGTTACACAATTGGTGAGAAATCTATGGCTGGGGGCATCTATCTCCAGGTACGGTGTTCCCTTACCTTATCTACCCTCTCAATCTCTTCTTATCATGAGGAAGGGAGTCCAACCTTATGTGTCCTCTCTTCAGTGAGGAGTAGTAAGCGCTCTACCTCGAGAGACGACATTTTTCCCGGTGGCGCATCTGGCAGGAGAGGGCGGTGCCTTTGAAGGGCCCTGGTCGAAGCAGGGGTCACAGTCACCATGCCAACCCATGGGAGTAGTACACGCAGGCCATGCTGCTTTATCCTTTAAGGCTCTTTGCTGTGCTGATAGAGGGAGTGTGGACTGACCAGTCCTATGCAGACGCTTACTAGACCGTCTATAAACATTTCTGGCGGGGATCTGAACTGTCCACTGGTTGTGATCGTCGTCTTGTCTGCGACGTTAAATAATTCCTGAGGACCTTGGGGGCTGTCCTTAAACTGCCTCTTAATCAGCCAGATCAGTCTGAGGTAAGCCTCGTTGCATGTGAGGATAAAGAAAGGGCAGTACTGGTCATAAGCATATTCCTGGGCGCAGGGGTGGACCACTAGTGCACACCTTAGACAACGCTGCTTGATGATGTGGACAGGTACGTTGGATACAAGCGCTGGTGAAAGGGTCGCTTAAAGCGGGATACAAAACCAATGTAGGCAAAGTGCATATTCCCGGAACTCCACAAGCTCTTACGAGCCTGTGCTTCGCACCTCTATTATGTAAGGTTGTTCTTCACGAACTTGACAAATTCGTCTCTTCGACCCTCAACAAAGCCAAATTCGACACGGAAACTCCCCGTCGAAGATCACTTTTTCAAAGTAATGATGCGCCGCAGCCTTGGTGTCATGATTAGAAACACATGCTATGTTTCCACAAATGGATTGAAGTGAAAACAAAACAAATAAAAATCCACAAAAAACGAATTCGAGCTTCCTCGATAATCATTTTCAATACTGAATTCATTATCCGTAAATTAACATACATGAACGGATGGAGAGGGATTCGAACCCCCGATATTTTGTAATATGTCAGTTTTCAAGACTGATACCTTCAACCACTCAGACATCCATCCAAAGCAAAGACGCCCCTTGTACCTGGGGAAGGGAGATTCCAATTGACATCCAACTGTATATCACAACCATACCCATTGTGCATACATCTTCTCACATGATTTATTTTTATTTTTGATTAGTTGGTGGACAAACTGCTAACACCTAACAAACAACCTAGATTAGTACTGTAGTGTTCTACCATAGCCAGTTCTGATCGACGCTGTTGTGAGTGAAACTAACCAAGGTAGGAGTACATCATGTGTATAGTTTGTGTTAATATTGTTGATACTGATTGAACAGTAGCCTAGGTAACTTACCGAATATTTATTTATTTTTATTTGTTTTTAAACCCAGTTGTACACCTGCTGTGGTAGACCCCAGTGAGGGCATTAGTGCAGACAGTGTCTGCCTAGCTGATGAGTGGATCAGGCAGTGGTGAGGATAGATCTGTAGGAAGAAGGGTGACACGTCAGGAATCCATTAGGATTCCAATCGTGCACCAAGCTATACCGCCTGAGGGAGAGAGGGCTTTGCGACACGAAGCATTAGCTGAACGCTTGCAAAGGGCTAGAGAAGCGGCAGCAGCAGCCGAGCAAGCACTAGCAGCGGCAACAGCCACTGCAGCAACTATGGCTACTTCTGCCGCTACTTTAGCAGCTACATCTAGTCAGATGAGCGTAGGCATGCCAAACAGTTCACAAGCCACATCCAGTATAGTGGCATCAAGGAGTTTTTCTAGTCAGATGGCGGGTTCGCAGTAGAACTCGCCGCCTCCACGCACTAGAGAAGCCATTGAACTCCACCAAGTGGAGTTGATCCGCTTACGGTAAGAGAAGGAACTTAGAGAAGCTACTGAAAGAGAGACCGAGATTAGAACTAGGAAAGCTAGACTAGAGAATAGGAGGGCAGTCAAAGTTGTTGTAGAAGGGTTAGGTGACGTTGTCATTGATGACAACACGAGGATTCTCAAGGCAGGTCTCCTGTCCATGCATGCATACATGGACAGCAAACTGGATGCTATCCAGGATACCCTTGACCAGATACAGAGCACCATGCAGGGGATAGGAAGAGTTTTCCCATCTCCAACAGGTGGGCCCAGTTTCTGGCCTCCAGTTTTCCCATCATCGGTTTCCTCTCCGGTGATGACAAGTCCCACTATGTCTCAGTTTAGCAGTTCACCAAGCGGTATGTCAGCAGCAGCAGCACAGATTGTTGCTTCTTCATCTTCTGGTCCAGCGGCTGGTGCTACACAACAGCCGGTCCCACCAGTGGGACAACAACAGCCTTAGTACCCCAAGACTCCACTGAAGCCACCCTCACCCTTCTCAAGCGATAAGAAGGATGAGGCTCTTGACACTTCGTTGAGAACGGTTCCAGTGTGGGTCAAGGCAAAGAGAACGTTGTCAGAGGAAGGGTTGATCACTACCGCCTCGTATCTCGAGGGTTCGGCGGCGCGATGGCTAGATGGATTAGTAGCCTCGAAAGGGTTCGCCGACCGCATTAATGATTGGGCTAAGACCCATACCTTAGAGAGCTTTATGGAGTTGGTAGAAACATGATGGCACAACCTGCAGCAGGCCCAGCAGGCCATTGACACATTGACCCGGCTTGATACTAAGAAGTACAAGTCCGCGCGTGAACTTACCTCTGTCGTGGAGCGTCTCATTGTCATCCCCGACGTGCACTACGATCCACAGGTCCTCATAACCATGTACTTGAGATATCTTCCCACAGACCTCAAGAATCTGCTGGTCAGTAAGGCCAACATCGAGTATCACACTCTGGGCTCCTTTAGCCAAAAGGCCCTAGACTTAGAGGCTAAGCTAGGAGGAGCCCAACAACCCTCTACAGACAAGAGAAAGAAGAAGAGTCCACAAGAGTGGACGAAGAAAGGTAATCGATTGATGATGATTGATTCTGAAGGGAATCAAACTGAGATTGATTATTATTCTGACTTAGTGGACGGAGGATGAGGATAATGTTGAGGGTGGCAACCTCGCCTTACTTGTAAAGGTTATGGCAGGCGGCCGCGGTAAGGGCGGTCAACAGAAGAGTCAGGGGCAGACCCAAAACTCAAACAAGGTACCAGCTTGGGTGAGGGCGGGTCTGGAACGGGATGTGTGGCGGGAACTGCGGCGAGTATGGCCATCAACAGTTTAGATGCAAGAACGCAAAGATATCGCAGAAGATACCTCCCAAAGGTGGTTTTGGGAATTCATCTTCCCATGGTGGGGCTTCTACGAGCTCCAACTCGGAAAACACAGCGGGCCGAGAGAAGTTGTAGTTGCGTCTACTCCTGATGAAGTGGGCGATGTACCCTCCCCACTTCAAGAGTTGGCCGAAGCTATTGACTCTTTAGTCACCCCGCAGACGCATCCTGACCCAACGATACTCTGTTCGTTGAATGTGTCTGAAGCCTTAGAGGACTTGCAAAGTGAGTGGTCAGCAAGGGACCTTTGTGAGTCTTGGGTGACGCTAAGTAGAGGTCCTAGAGGGGAGCACTTCGTTGTGGAAGTCGGTGTATGTGGCCGCAAATGTGGTGCCTTCGTAGACATTGGCTCCACACAAAACTTCACAAGTCACGACTGCGTTGAGAGACTGCGCCTAGGGGATCGGGTGCAACGCTTAGGTAGATATGAACCCTCTACCTTAGCCAACAAAGAGCGCATGGTTGTTGACGACTACGTTGAGGACGTGGTCTGCACCTTCTACTATGGAGGCGGGGAACTGAATCACAAGATTTTGTTCCTAGTTAGCGACGACTTCCCTTTTGATAAGTTGTTAGGTATGTACTACCTCGAGGTTGCAAAGCCCCAGTTTGGTTGGGATCGAGAAGTGCTTAAGCATGTACTACCGGAAGGGAGGACAGTCAGACTAGCAAAGTATAAGGCTAGCAGTCTGATAGACACTTGTGACTATATGTGCGCATCAACATTTTATAATTATTATAAACAGAACCAAGAGGAGGGTATATACTTAGTTTTTGTCTCTGAGGAAGGGGAGGCCATTAAAACCTTCCCAGAGATAGAAAATGTCGTCGCAAATTACCCTAATCTGTTTGAGGAACCTTCACGAGTTGTAGAACGGGAGTGTGGTCCATGCAATAGAGATAGTCCCAAGGACAAGATACCCAAACTCCCACCGCATCGGTCACCACCTTCATTACTTCCGGTTGAATCTTCCACCAAACATATCTAGGCATTAGCTTGAATTTGTCCCCCTCAGTTGCCTCAGCCGTGACTTGTCCTAACAACTCCAACCACTCTGATACTGTCTCCCCTTTGAATTCGAAAATGTTGACCTTTGGCAATTGTAGTCGTGCTAGTTCTCTCTTCTCGAGGGCCTTGATCAGGTCCTTTGGTGACCCACCCTGACCCGCCGCGTTCCCATCGGCATCCGCCATTTCTATACTTCTTTTTGATTCTGTAGGAAAAAGAAGTAGATGCATTGACAACTTATCAACCCTGACATAGCCAATTGTACCTTTTTCACTTACCTAACCTGATCTTACAGTTCAATACTTCCACCAGTCACTTCACACACTTTGAACTTAACTGCTTTAAAAGGGCACGAACAAGCTCTTAAGTCATTCATAATCAGATAACTTTTACTAAAAGTGTAACCTGTAATAATTTAAATAGCTTAGCGGTTCTAATGGCATCCAAATATTCACTCAAATAATAGGATGCATAAAGTTGTATCAATGCAAACAACATTCAATCACTCAGCATCCTTACTCATCTGTCGTACTTTATGGTACCAAAACCCACGAACTCCTAATTGTAGATGTTACTACAGGTGCCATAACATGCATATGGTACTAATATATACATCTTTTCCTCTTCCTGATGCAATATAATTGCCAGAGAGTCAGAACTTAACATACCAACTAAATCAAAAATAAAGTTTGTCAATTTACCTGGATCATCAGCCTGCACTTAACCTGGGTTCATTCACTAAGGACCCCGGTGGGCAGCCGAGATCCCCGGCACAGGCGACACCTGTCAAGCACATCAGTCTTGCAGGGGGACCCTCTCGGCCGCGTCACGCAGGATTTTGCAGGACTTGTTGCGTAGAGCATTACCGCTTCAACCGAATGCGCCAGCCATACCTCTCGCGAATCCCTACGACATGATAGGGTCACACAAGGTACAACTTACCTCCACCCGCTGGAGTTGCCACCATGCTTTGGGTGGGCGTATCCCCGTCGCGCTACCGAACCACGTGCGAAGGCTTGTCGTATGCAATCGCAGAGGTGGCCCGACCGTGGGCATTTCTCATTCGTTGTAGCATCGGGGGTATGAACGGTGACCGCCCGAATCGGACCCGCATGCGAATCGTCGCCCGAGGCACTAATCTCTCGAACGCGATCCTACGCCAGTCGACTAGGACGACCATTCTAACCACGTGATACACTGTTCAACAAAAACTCAAGTCTACTTATAATATCGCGCCTAATCCCTTTTTCCACTTGACCCATAACTATTCTCGTGTTTGAGCGTAAAAGATGTCATGCCCAAACTTTCGCATAAAAATTGTTGCTTTGCAGGCTATATCATAATAGCTAGTCATGCACGAACATGTAAGCAGTCGCGCTGATGGCGTATTATGTAGTGCCCATAAAAGTGTGGTCCTATCTGAATCATGGGATCGTGTTCGACGCTCGGGTGTGGGCTGACGCGCGCGCTAAAGGGTCAATCCTTTAGCGAGCCCAGAAGCGGACCGAGCACCCTACCATTTTCCACAGCCTGTTGGGTAGAAGGGAATTTTTGGAGTGGTGGTGAGTTGTCTGGTGCACGACGAGCAACACACTAACTCCTTTTCCCAAAACCTTATCCTTCCACCAAACTAACTTTTAAACAAGGAAAATCAAATTGCAGTATGCGCACGGTCGTGTAAATGTTCATAGGCATGGGCCTATGCGAAAGCATGTGTGTGTGCCGGCTACGACAGTTGTATGCAAGGAAAAACGACCAAACCGCGCGTCGTCCCTTTGTGAGAGTTCCGACCCATAACTTATTCCACGCGAGACTTCAGGTGTGGTCCATGTGCGAAAATGCTTAAGAGGAACTTGTGCGCGAGAGGAATCATAGTATTCAGTTATGCGAACTCTCGCAACCAACTCTCATGGCGACGCTTCACGCGTTACCCACAATCGCTCGAACCTTCGCGGGCTTCAGCGTTGCGCACGACACTCAAGTGTTAGAGATGAGATATCGTGAAGGAAATCTCCTTCCTAATATTGAACGGTTGAAGGACGAGCCGTTCAACCCTTGCGGCGCTTCTGACCTCTAGGCAGAGCGCCACGATGGGAAGCGAGTGAATGCTCAGCGCATAGGAAAAACTGTTTTGTGCTTAGTTGAAACCTGGAATGTCTTGAACAAGGACCTCGGATTCCAGGTTCAGGACCATTGTCCGACCAACTAATTCAAATAGCAAAGACGAGTGTGCGCTTTATTGCAGGTGTTGCGAAGTTTATGCGTGTGACCACGCAAAACAAAAGTGGTCCAATCAATCGAACTGAGATGTTGTGTGACATCAGACGATCACTCTCACAACAATAATGTGGTTTGTCCATCTACATTCATGCAATAGACAGATAATCACCAAGGCGCAATCCAGAGTCTTCCGTGTGATCAGACAAAGTTTAAACAACAACATCACACATACTAAGGGAGTCACTTTTACCATTTTCTGTGACTCATACCCTGCCTTATGCACACTAGCCCCAACCATTTTTCTACCATCCCTCAACATAGATACTCGGTCTTTAAAATGGTCATTCAAAAAGAAGTATGGGTGAAAATCCCAAGAAACATGAAAACCCACAAAGGTTAACGCCTTAGGTTGAGGTGTAGAAATATGTAAGTTGCGTCGTAGGCCGACCTGTTATCAAAGGATAATAGAAGAGTGATCCTCTGTCGGATCAGGCCAAACGAATCGAGGTTTCAATCGAATACGTAGATCTGCATCATAGTAGAGGCTAGAAAGGACCAATACGACGTTTAAAAATAAATGGAGGACATGCTTCATCCCGTAGCCTAAATCCTCTCCTAATGTGTTTCTAACCTTCCTCTGATCGGAACCAGAAGTTATTTAGAATTTTTGGGAACATCTCCTCTAAACAGGGTGGATTGCCAAATTTCTCCTACCAGAAAATAATCTAACTCTCCAAATTTCACAAAATTTAGGCAACGCTTCCCGTAGGAAAAATGTCTTTCCATAATTTCTAGAAACTGAAAATGACTAACTCCTTTCAGATTTCTGAAAATTTCGACAGCGCTTCCCGTAGGAAAAGGGGGCTGCCAAGATTTGTACAAAGTTGAAAATGCAAAAAGCAAAGTACAACTACACTGAGACTAACTTTTGACTCTTACCTGACAGTTAGAACTAGCGACAATTTACTCGATCCTTCTTTGAAGATGGCATCGCGATCTAGCACCAGTCCTAAGTCTTAGTAAGGTCAATCCTATCTTATCCCAAGCTTCCCTTCCCATCATCCATTCTAACCTACCTATGGCTCGAGTACTCGACGAGCATCTAAGTAACTAAAGTTGTCAAAAGACGCCCAGACGAGTGCCCCAATCAAACATGCATAGTTAATATTACTCCCAATCCCATATTTTGGCTTTGGCCAAGTACTTCATAGGTCTCTCAATTCTCTTATCCCTTTTTCATCCCCCTTTCCTATGACATAAGATCCGACCGCCCCAACTTAGGGGAACGTTTGACCTGCCTAAGCAAGTGTATAGGGTACGTATAACACTACTGCCCCAACTTAGGGGTATGCCAAACTTACATAACTGAAAACGTATGTCTAGACCGCCCCAACTTAGGGGTACGCCTGGCTCAACATAAACAATGGACATAAAGCATATGACCAGACCGCCCCTAGTCTTATTCCTCATGTCATCAGTTAAGCAGAAGTCGGGCGTACCCCAAAGTTGGAGCGGTCTGGTCATATGCCTTATGTCCATTGTTTATGTCGAGCCAGACATACCCCTAAGTTGAGGTGGTCTGGATATACGTTTTCAGTCATGTAAGTTGGGCATACCCCTAAGTTTGGGCAATCTAGTTATGCGTACCTTATACACTTACTTGCTTAGGCAGGTGAGACGTACCCCTAAGATGGGGCGGTCGGATCTTATGCCATAGGAAAGGGGGATAAAAGAGGGATAAAAGAACTGAGAGACCAACGAACTACTTTGCCAAAGCCAAAATGTGGGATTGGGAGTGATATTAACTATGCATGTTTGATTGGGGCACTCGTCTGGCTTCTCTTAATGGCTTTAGTTGCTTAGATGCTCGCCGAGTGCTGGAGCTATAGGTAGGTGAGAATGAATGATTGGAAGGGACGCTTGGGATAAGATAGGATTGACCTTACTAAGAGTTAGGACTGGTGCTAGCTGACGATGCCATCTTCAAAGAAGGATCGTGTAAACTGTTGTTAGTTCTAACTGCCAGGTAAGAGTCAAAGGTTAGTCCCAAGTGGAGTTGTACTTTGTTTTTTGCATTTTCAGCTTTGTACAAATTCTGACAGCCAAAAATTCTCAATAACTTCTGGCACCGATTACATCGGGCTTAGATAGGCTTTCGTGTTGGACTTGTTTACGCAGGTGAACATCGCGTCGGCCTTCCACGAGCTTTTGTGTAGTCCTTTTATACGAGAGCAACATAGACGAGCGCGTCGGTCTTGCATAAACTTTTGTGTGGTACTTCTAGACGACCACAACATAGACGAGCGCGATGACAACGATCGCAAGAGGCTATTCGCAGACTATATGATTTGCTGCCTTGCAGTTTCCACCATCCCTCTAATCATGCAATACATAAATGAAGAGAGTCAACGTCCTCCTCAACTATATGACTTGCTACCTTGCCTGTTTCCACCATCCCTCTAAGCATGCAATACATAAATGAAGAGAGTGCGAATAGATCCTCCAAATTTTTGGATTTTCGGATTTGTACTGCGAATTAACTCACATTTCTAACCTCCTGCGTACAACAATGAGCCTGACCCTCTCACGCTGTGAAGCAATTTTTTCTTGTGCGAATAAACTCGCAATTCTGACTTCCTGCGTACAGAAATGGGCCTGGCCCTATCACGCTGTGAAGCAAATCTTACATGGTTTACGAACATTTCATTTTTTTCCAATCACTGTCTGACCTCGTCGACATTGCGTCGGGATTGGATAGGCTTTTGTGTAGGACTTCTGTGGGCAGGTGAACATTGCGTCAACTTGGATGAGTTTTTGTGTAATGTAGGACTTGTGTAGAATCCTAAACATCTCATAGGACTTGAATCAGTTGTTGTGTAGGACTTCAATTGTACTTGTGTAGGACATGTTCGACTTTGCGGTAGGGCTTGTGTTTTTGTGGCGCCGATGACGAGAGAGTGTCACGTGCACTATGCGGCATTGGTGTACGACTTGTTTTTCCTAGCGATATCGATGGGCGCGTCTTGTGTGGACGAGGGCGTGTCATGTAGACTGTACAGCGTCGGTGCACTAGTTGATTTTTCCTGGCGATATCCACATTCACACGTTGTGTAGACGAGGGCGTAGGTATTTCTCCGTTTCCTTTCGTCTCCATGTACTTTACAACGTGGCTTCAATGATTTTTGGAAAGCCTACATGTACCTTACAACGTGACCTTCATTGATTTTTGGAAGGGCTCCGTGTACTTTATGATTTTTGGAAAGCCTCTGTGTACTTTGCAACGTGGGATTGAATGATTTTTGGAAACACTCAATATGGTGTACAACTTGACTGATTTTTAGAAAAACACTAGGGATCTTGCAAATGTTTCCATCTCTCCGACTTTGATAATAGTGAGCTTGCAAGTGTTTCGATCTCTCTGACTTATGTCCAACTGTTTCGAGTTCGTGGTGTGGATGAAGATGCTTGTGTCATGAAAGTCTCTGTGTACTTTTCAACGTGGGATTGAATAATTTATGGAAAGGCTCTATGGAATGTACTCCATCTCTTCAACTTTAACACTAGTGAGCTTGAAAGTGTCTCGATCTTTCATCTTCATGTCATGGAATGCATGGATGTTTTCGCTGAAAAGATGCTTATGTCAAGGAGGGGATCGATGTTTGCGATGACAAGAGTGAATGTTATGAGTGCATGTTGTGTTCGGTGCATAACGTTGCCCATAGCCGAACGTTATTCTACGTTTCTGAGCGCGTGGATGTTGTCCATGCGAAGATTTGATGTTGTGTTTAATGCATGACCTTGCAGATGGGTAAACATAGTTCTACAAATGACATTTTCCCCGGGAATATGCACATGTAACACTTTTCAGCCTTAGCAGAACCCTCCGGTGTGCATGGATGTTTGCAATGCCAAGAATGGATGTTATGTTTGGTGAATGAGCTTGCAAATGGGTGGACAAATTTCTAGATGTCCTCGTGGATGGATCAACCATACAAGTTGACAAGCCAACGTCCATATTAAATCACCACGCTGATGGTGTGCACCCCTAGCTCTCCATCTAAGTGCGAGTTCACTCGCACTAAGCTTTATCCCATTCAACATTACAATGTGACAAACCAGCGTGTAGATTAAATCACAACGCTTGTTGTGTGAACCCCTAGCACTCCACCTAAGTGAGAGCTCGCACTTTGGTTATATCCCATTCAGCAGAAACGCCCACAAACCTAGCCCCAGTTACGTGCATCAATGTCCCATTCAGCAGAAACGCCCACCAACCTAGCCCCAGCTGCGTTGAGCATCAATGAGTGATCAACAACTGATAACTTGCGGGGAACAAGAGTTCAATTCTTTGTGTGGGGAGTGAAACTCTTCAGGAAGGCCAATCAAGAAGGCCCACGAAAAACCCTTCCAACCTAGCCCCAATTGCGTTTGAGCATCAAAGATTGCCCAACAACTAATAACCTGCGGGGAACTGGAGTGCAATTTTGTTTATGGAGTGCAAAACTCAACTCGAAACAAATCCAGATCCAACAGGAAGGCCCGTCAAAGGCCCAACAGCCTAGCCCCAATTGCGATTGAACATCAAAGACTGCGCAACAACTGATAACTTGCGGGGAACGAGAGTTCAATTCTGTTCGCGGAGTGAGAAACTCTGCTCGGAACAGATCCTAATCCAACAGGAAGGCCCGCCACAGGCCCAACAACCTAGCCCCAGTTGCGATTGAGCACCAAAGACTGCCCAAAGACAGATAACCTGCAGGAATTGGAGTTCAATTCTATTTGTGGAGTGTGAAACTCTGCTCAAAACAAATCCAGGTCCAACACAAAGGCCCACCACAAACCCAACAACCTAGCCCCAGTTGCGATTGAGCATCAAAAACTGCCCAACAATTGATAACCTGCTGGAACTGGGGTTCAATTCTATTTGTGGAGCGTGAAACTCTACTCGAAACAGATCCAGGTCCAACAGAACGGCTTACCACAAACCCAACAACCTAGCCCCAATTGCGATTGAGCATCAAAGACTTCCCAACAACTGATAACCTGCTGGAACTGGGGTTCAATTTTGTTTGTGGAGTGCGAAACTCTACTTGAAAGAGATCCAGGTCCAACAGGAAGGGCCGCCACAGGCCCAACAACCTAGCCCCAGTTGCGATTGAGCATCAAAGACTGCCCAAAGACTGATAACATGCGGGAACTGGAGTTCAGTTCTATTTGTGGAGTGTGAAACTCTGCTCGAAACAGATCCAAGTCCAATAGGAAGGCCCACCATTAGCTGCAATGGCAATTTCCGTCCGGCAATATATGATAGGTCGAATCGCAACTGCGTCTAAGTAGGTGGAGCTTCCTGATGGATGTGGATCAGTTTATGGAGTGCGAAACTCTTCTCGAAGGGATCCAGATCCACCAGGAAGCTCCACCAACTTACCGAAATTTGCAATAAGGCATCAGGTACTGCCCGACGGATACCCTGCGACAACTGAATTCCGGATCTGCTTAGAGAGCGTGAAACTCTGCGCCAAACAGATCCACACCTAGCATCAAGGTTCAGTAAGAGTGCTAATGGCAATCCGCACAGACAACCAACGACTGTTAGACACTTCTTGATGGTGCTCGATCGCCAAACAGATCAGGACCCAACATCAACCAAGCATCAAGGTTCCCTAAGAGTGTTAATGGCAATCCGCACAGACAACCAACGACTGTTTGACAATTCTTGAACGTGCTTGCGCCAAACAGATCAGGACCCAGCATCAAGGCTCCCTAAGAGTGCTATGGGCAATCGGCACAAAGAGCCAACAACTATTTGACACTTCCTTAAGGTGCTCTGTCGAACAACGATAATTGCAAATTGATTCGATGTTTAACTAGTCTATGTCACCCCAACAAGGAGGCCGTTCTGGCTTACAGCCAGGAGCTTGGGCCCTGGCTCCATCTGACCTTGGGTTGGAAGAATCAAGATAAGGTCATCCCAAACAAAAAACCCATGTGATGAAAAACTCTCTCTCTCTCTCTCTCTCTCTCTCTCTCTCTCTCTCTCTCTCTCTCTCTCTCTCTCTCTCTCTCTCTCTCTCTCTC
>BFEA01000535.1:790915-802378 GCA_003427395.1 Chara braunii | reverse complement strand
CGGCTGAAAAGAGGAAAGTGGCGCCGAAAGCGACGGAACGAAAAAAAAAAAAAGGGAAAATGTGGCCGTGGGCGTGGGCGTGGGCGTGGGCGTGGGTGCATGGGTGCGTGGGTGTGGATGGTTGCTGTTGCGGGTGCCTGCGTTGCCCTTATGACTTTTGTCATTAACGGGAGCAAGAAAAGCGGGATAGCGGTGAAAACGAAAAAAGTTGCCACTAACACGAGCAGGAAAAGTGAGAGCGCAACGAAAACGAAAAAAGAAAAGAAAGTGGGAAAGCGAAAAAAGAAAAGAAGCGAGCAGGAAAGCGAAAAAAGAAAAGAAGCGAGCAGCGGGAACGCGGTAGACTGCCTGCACCGGAACTGACCAAACGAAAAAAAAAGGGACGCGACAGACTGCCTGCATCGGAACTGACCAAACGAAAAAAAAAGGGGGGACGACGGCCGCTGCGGCGGCCAAAAATGGGAAAGCAGCGCCGAAAGCGACGAAACGAAAAAGGAAGGGGAAAGACGGCCGCAGCAGCGGCCAAAAAGAAAAGAAAAATCCAGTGGCCTAACTCAGTTGGTAAGGCACGCAAGTGGCATTTAGGAGGTCGTGGGTTCAATCCCCATTGGCCTCATGTACCTTCCTGGGCATGCTTGGCGCCCGCCACCTAGAGATAGGGCATCGTTCGACACTCCTCGGGGACGCGATTCCGAGGATTTCGTCGTCGTTCCATGTCCTCGGAGCCGATTTTCGGAACAAAAATGTGAAAACACTCCGAGGACAAATCCTCGGGCTCCGAGGATTTCCCAGCCAAATCGTCCTCGGCTCCAAGGGACCTCGCGAGGTCTTTTGGAGCCCGAGGATCCGCGATTATCGGGGTGTCGGCGGCGAGTCCAGAAGGGAAAATGGAGGTCGAAGGTGGTCCAGTGGTGGTCCACCAGCCGGAAGACGGACATCGCGGGCCGTCCTCGTCCAAAACGTCCACCAACGGCCTCGCCGTTTTACCGTTGGGCCGTTGGCGCCGATTGACAGTACGGCCCTGTCGGTTCGTCGGGCGGGTCCACGGTGGTGCCGTGGCGAGCATCGGACATCTTCGGTCGGCTCCTGGAGGGGTCCTGGCGTTCCCACGGGCTTCCCAACGGTCGAAAATACGGATTTTGTAAGCGTCCTCCCCCAGCCGGTGCTTGCAGCAATTTCGTACGTTGGCGTCTTCCCTCTCACAACGTGTGTCTCCGGTCGCCGCGATTGCAACAACGCAAGTGCGTGTTCTGTTTCGGCTGCCCTATCGTTCATGGCTGACCTGTACCGCAGGCTGCCTTTGCTGCTGCTCGTCACTGTGCTGCTGCTTGCCGTTGTCGTCTTTCATATATGCTTCCTCAGTCACGTCCCTGGGAGGAAACAGACGCGGCGAACGCCGAAGAGGGGCAGGAAGATGGAGAAGCTACAAACGAAGACCGAGCTGTCCGTACGGGCTGGGGGGTCGTCACGTCAGCGTTGCAGCAATGCGGAAGGCGGCAGGCGGCCGTATGACCCAACGATGTACAGCCACCTGCCGTCCCACGAGATTTCGTTGCCTCCAAGTGATGACGAGGGCGACAACCCCCGATCCTCAACGGTTCCTCTGGGCAGCAGTTCGACGCAGGATTGGATGGGGAGCCAACTGTACAGACAGGCATCGACACCGACGTACACTGATCTACTGGAGGGGCGGACCGCGGTTGGTTATGACGCAGGACTCGTAGATCTCAGCTTCGGTTTGAGGTCTGGGAGTGTCGAGGACGTGACGCACACCGTTCTCGTGAACCCAGCTTCTGGCACCAACCACACACCAGCTTCGGTGAGGGCGTCGGGCCTTCCGGATAACCGCGCCTGGTGTTCGGGTCAGTCGGGCAACGAACGTGGACTCTTTTCGTCAAGGCGGGGGGCAGTGGGCACAGCAGGTGTGGCCGCACCGAGGACGACGACAGGTGGATCGGCTCCGACGACGCCAGGCGGCACAATCGACGGACGAGGGGACAACGAAGAGTGCTCCGCTGCGGAGGTCGTGGGACGAAAGGTTTGGGATGATCATCGGCGACAATCCCGTCAAGCGAGCACGTCCGGCATAACAAGAGGGGTGGCGAAGATTAATGTGGGGGCGGGCGATAAATTCGGCGATTGCGATGGTGCAGGGGGCAAAGATTGCGTGGCAGACGACGGGTCCAATGACAACGACGAGGACGACGACGGGGAGATGGAGATTCGTCCAGTAGGGAGGAAGTGGGGAGGGTCAAGGGCACAAACAAGTTTACAGAACCGTGCACGGGGTAGAGAGGCAAGAAGGGTGTGGAAGATATGTCAACAGGCGAGGGAGCAAAAAGCAGGGATTTTTGGACCGTGGAGCACATGATTGCTCTGATCCGAGCTAAAAGAGACCAGGATTTGCATCTGGCCGGCCTGGGGCACAACAGCGGAAGGATGAAGACAAAGACATGGAAGTGAGACGGCGTCGAGAAGAGGCTCGTGCAGATGGGGGTGATGAGTAGAAAGGCCGTGGACTGGGGGGGAAAATGGGACAACCTGTACCAGTAGTTCAAAACCGTGCACAAGTTTATGGGAGAATCGGGGAAGCCTAATTTCTTCACACTAACGTCGGGGGAGAGGAAGGAGCGGGGGTTCGACTTTCAGATGGATGAGCGTGTGTATTCGGAGATGACGGCCATGTCCAGGGGCGATCACACTATACACCCCACGAATCTCGCGGACACGGGTGCGGCTGGAGGTGTTCAAATGATCGGCCCACGTGGAGGTCGGAATGAATCCGGCGGTAGTGAGGGATGCGGGGATGGACAGGACGACGATCAGGGATCGACGAGGGATTCAACGTTCAGCGGCGGTGGTGGTGGCGGGGGCGGCAAACGGAAGAATGTAAGACAACAGACCTTCGACACGATTGCGGACGTCATGAAGGAGCACGGGAATCTGATGGCGACGACGGTGGACAACGCGAGCAAGAGGCAGTGCTCAGTTCTGACGAGGCAATGCGACATTCTCGAGCGAGAGCTAGAAGTGCAGAAGGAGCACTACGTGAAGGCCGACCAGGTGAACTTCATGATGTGCAACGCCCTTCTGGAGATTGGTAAAGCGATCCGTGAGCGATCCTAACGTCGCTCGGCCACACATGTCTGACGACCACGCGAATGCCACGTGTGCACTTCCGGAGCATCACCGTTGCCGTCGTCCTGCGTGCTGCAGTGCGGTGATGGGCAGGTGGTGTAGAGACGACGGGTCGTTTTTGCCCGTACAGTTTTTTTAAGTGTGGATTTGTTTGATGATTGTGAAGGGTATTCATTGTTGTCATGCCCTTCGGCGCGTCCTTCGGTTGTACAGTAGGTCCTCCGATTTTGTATTTTGTTTAACGGCTGGTGTTGTGAGGCGTTGCCGCCACGCATGGATGGCGATCTACCAGGGTCTTCTTTGGGGTGTCGGAGAAGGAATAGGTGGCAGGGTGTGTTTTTCGGGCGGTAGGGGAAAATGGCGGACAAGGGTGCCTCGAGTTTTGGGGGGTGGCGGGCTCTTTCGACCTCCCCCAGGGTCCTCCTGCGCGCCCACATGCGTTGTTGGCCATGCGAGGGATCAACAGCAGCCGGCGGGGAAAATGGTCCATGCACGATCGGCGAAGGGGCGGGCTGTTGTGGACGGCGAGGCGTGTCCATGGTGTACTGCAAGAGCGCGCAATGTACAAAAGGAGAGTCTGGGCGCCATTCCGTACCGCAGTGATTCAATTCCCACGGCTCCAATGGTACCGTCTGCGCACTGAGTCGTCGTCGCACGCCTGCACATCCGCTTCGCCGCTCCACGCTTCCGCTTCCGGCTCCGCGGGCAGTGCCCCTTCATGCTCATCAAGCACGTGCTCCTTTGTGGTCGCCATCATTGTCGCGGCTCCGCGGCCACTGCCCCTTCATGCGCATCATCCACGTGCTCCTTCATCCACGTGCCCGTCGTCGACCTCCACGCATCCTCCGTCCACGTGCTCCTTAGTCCACGTGCTCCTTCTTCCACGTCCTCCTTCGTCCACATGCTCTTTTTTGGTCGCCATCGTTGTCGCGGCTCCGCGGCCAGTGCCCGTTCATGCGCATCATTGACGTGCTCCTTCGTCCACGTGCCCGTCGTCGACCTCCACGCGGCCTTCGTCCACGTGCTCCTTCATCCACGTCCTCCTTCGTTCACGTGTTCCTTGTTTCCGAGTTGCGGACGAGATGGCCCCGAGGAGCGCCTCAGGGAAGGGCAGGAAAGATAGCGGAGTAGGGAAGGGGGGGGAAACCCAAAAAGGCAGAGGCCACGTGCCAAAGTCGAAAAGGCAGCGCGTTGACGAGGCGAGCTCCGAACACACTGACGACTTTCAGGCAGACAAAGTGGTGATGGTGGATGTGCAAGGGACGGTAGGGGCGATGCGATTGCGTTTTGGGCGGGATGGGGTTTCAAGGGAACAGTTGTCCGCTATCAAACAGAGCGTCGTTGTTGGTGCTGTCGGGGCGTTGCCAAGGACCCCGAAGGGGACAGGGGTTGTCATCACGGAGGCGTGCGTACCGAGGCAACTTCCGGCGGTGGTAGGCCAAGGTCAGCCACGTCAGCCACTCCCCGTGCAACAGGCGGGGGCTTCAGGGGGAGGGAAAACACCGTCCGCACAAAAGGGCGAGGCGACGGCGAGCGGCAGTCGGACGGCGGCGGCGAATCACACCACTAGAAGCGGACTCGCCGAAGGTGCGGAAGAGGGGAGGGTCGACGACTTCCGCCGCGATGATGGGAGAAGAGATGGAGAGCGAGAGGGCGATGACGACGACGACCGTCCACTTGTTATGAGGTTGAAGGGAGCGGCAAAGGAGGATGATCTCGAAGAGAGGTCGAAGTTGTGGGTTGATTGCGACGCTTTCTGGGGTCAGGGCCCGGGGAAACCCTTGAGGGAGGCGGTAGGCGACTGCGCGGACTACTTCGTTGTCATCGCTAACGGAGACGCAGGAGCTGAACCGCCTTTGATGCTCATAATGCCGCCGAATGATGTGCCGCTCTTCAAGATCGAGGACCCTGCGCAGCCTGAACCAGCTCTACGCAGAGCGCGCAGCATGGAGAAATTGGTGCTGCGCACCATCCACGACTGGATTTTCAAATCGTCGTCGAGGTCGACTGGCTTCGCTCGTGCAGAGTCGTACATCACCGTCGACGTTGCTACAGACGTCGCACGAGGAGTTTGGCAGGGATTTGAATGGTCCAAAGTGGTTTCCCCTGCCCTCGTCCACCACACGTCGGCGATGAAGATGGACGTGCCTCTGTGGTTCGCGGGGGTGAAGATTGTGGACCGGCCGGAAGACGACGACATGGCGGCGCGGCAGGAGGCAACAGTTCTTCGCTTGGCGGGCTGCTGGATAGATGCAGTCTGGTGCGGACAATGGACGGACGGCGGGCGAGTGAAACAGGAGAGGTTGTTGCGGCTTACGAGGTGTGGTTCTACGCGTCCATGGTCGCCAAAACCACAATAAGAGCGGCGGGGTCCTACATCTTCAACTGGCGGCGACACATCGTCGACACTGCCAACCTCATCTTGGATCGTCTAGGGAAGGCCCACCTGACGCTGGGAGATTACCCTCATTGCATTCCGGAATGGTCTGATTGCGGGTTGGTGTTCGGGCACAATGCGGCCCTGAAGAATGCAGCGCAAACTGCAAAACACGACTGGATCGGCAGCGGGCCCGCGGCGGACGATGATGGAGATGAGGGCAGTTGACACGTCGGTTCGTCCGTAAGGCAGCGGCGGGGTGCGGATCGTCGACGGATTGGC
The DNA here is from genome assembly GCA_003427395.1 of Chara braunii. Lineage (NCBI taxonomy): Eukaryota > Viridiplantae > Streptophyta > Charophyceae > Charales > Characeae > Chara > Chara braunii. The sequence goes on along the minus strand of BFEA01000535.1, from coordinate 796,581 downwards.
GCGTGGGATCAGGAAACGACGAACTGTGCGGCTTCAACAGCAGACGTTAGTGCACGGGCGTGATGGGTGTTGGCAGGTGTTGGTGGTTGAGCGAGGGGAAGGTGAGCTGGCCGGTCCTGCGCAGCTCCAACGGCGTGGTGACGTCAGCAGATGGTAGGACTGGCAGTGCGCGGTCCAATGGCGTGGCGACGTCAACAGATGGCGTTGTAGTAGATGTGTTGTGGACGCTTTATTCTTTTTTTTTTTTTTTTTTTTTTTTTGTGATTGGAGCACACTTTACAGTTCTGCTCCACAAAAAGGTTTCTTAGCTCAGTGGATGACACCTCCGAAATGTACGTAAACGGCAGGAATAGTCCGTCTTTGGTGTGGGCGGCTTGGAGGGTGGATAGTTAGGAGAAAAGTGGATCGCCGCCTGAACATTGTTGTGTTATTGAATGGATTTCCTCAAATTTATGTTTCTGTGTCGACGTCGTGTGTTTGCATGCTTATGATTGCTTACGCAGTACTGCTTTTCTTGTCTTCTATGTGGGTTTATCATGTGACGCATGCGTTAATGGCCATCGCATTCTCGTCCACATCTTCTTATGTATGCGGCCCTTCATTCGATCTTAGGAATCGCGGCATCGTTATCATCGCCGACACCTGAGAAAACAAAAGAAAACAAGGAAAATAGGAAGGAACTTATCCACGCACTTTCATTGTCATCTTTTTATGTTTGCTGGCCATCTTTCCGTTCATAATGGCATCGCTAAATCGTGATGATCGCCAGCACCGGACAAAAGCCAAAAAAAAAAAAAAAAACATCGAAGGAAGGTCACCGCGCAGTTGCCGAAATAACCAATCTGTCGTGAGTTTTTCTTTCATTTTTTTTTCACTGCATGTAAGTCGTTAATGGAACAACGAAGCTTCACCGACTGACTTTAGCAAACGCAGAGAAGTGCAGACAACATGCATGACAGACGTTCTGTGTAGTCGATAAAAACATGTGTCCTCGAAAGAAGGATAGCAGTCGGACGCACGAAGACGTCCTTACACAAACATCATAAAAAACACATATCGTTGAATTTCAAGGGAAACAGCACTGTAAAGCGCATGCGAAACAGCGGGCTGACGATCTGCTTCATGCCGCCCCTCACCTCCCGCCCTCCCCCCCTCCCCCGTCCCCATCTGATTTCCCGTCCCAGAATCCACGGAATTGCGCGGGAACACCATTTCGCCGACTACAACAACAAGGAAGACCGAAAAAACAACCACACTACCATTGCGGCAACTACAACAACAATGAAGCCGCGTCACTGCCAATGATCGACGAACTAGACAAGCAGTCTACCGTCGACTACCACAACAAACACCTAAAAACAATCCATCCGCGACAGCAAACCCTCCGAATTAATTGCGCGCGTAAGCGAAAGATGCAAGCGCTGTGAATCGACGACGACGAAATACGACTTCAACGAAGAAGTCTTCTATGAGAGAAATAGGCATGCGGTAGGCAGGATCATATGTGTTTCATTCGCTCCACCAGCGCATTACGGAGCGCGTGTGTCGTGTGCGTCGAAGTCGACATCTTCACTGGCTGCGGGGTACGATGAATCCTCAGGTCCAGTCGGCGCCTCACCCCGTTCTTGTCGACCTCCCACAACAGGTCGAACTCGCTACCGGCATCGAGCAGGATGTTGTGGAGAATGCAGACGGTCGTGAACTGCTGCGGTAGAGTGTCGAGGTTCGTCTTGTGCGTCCGCAGGAAGAGCCTCCACATCCCCTTCAACCTCTCGAACGCCCTCTCCACAACCCCTCTTGCGACCTTCTGCTTCGTGTCGAACCTTTCCTCGTCTGGGTGCTGATTGATTCCTCCGTATGGCACCAATACCCATTCAGAAGGAGGATAACCGTTGTCGCCCAATCGCCCTCACCCCTCTCGGCAGCGTGACAGGCGGCCCACGAAATAACATTCCCTCTTCCGCACGCCTCGACAGACTTGACAGCTGGATCACCCTAATGTCGTGTCAGCTCCCCGGATATCCAACGAACACGTCAAGCACGCGCAGATCCAGGTCCACCACCACCTACGCAATGACGGAAAAACGGTGCTTGCGGTCGAGGTAGTTCTTGCTTGGCGCGTTCGCCGGTTTGTCCACGTAGATGTGTGTGCAGTCAACTGCGCCATGGCAGTTGGGAAAGCCCTTGTCCAGAAACGCCCGTAGCACGACGTGTTTCCGCACCCCCGTCGCCACGATATCTTGTCCCCGTACACCCTCAACATAGCGGTTGTCACATCGCGCACGGCTCGAACTCCGGAAGCCCTGCCTATGCCGAAGGATGATGTGCTGTTGTTGTATGACTCTCCTGTAGCCCACCTGTACAGCGCGTATGCGACGATCTGCTCCGACTGAAGTGGCTCCCTGTAAAACGTCACTTGTCGTTGCAAATGAGCCGCACAGGCTTCGGTGATCTCCATGAACACTCTCCTGGACATGCGGAGCTTTTCCCGAAAGTAGTCGTCTGTCGCGTCATCGCACACACGCAAATCCTCCCAAGTCCCGCCAGCTCTCCGCCTCATCCACCAACGTGGCGTCGCCCGAGGAAGCACACCACACCTGATTGCAGTGCACAGCTGAACCACGACCTCCGAAGTGGTAATGCAGTCCGGGGCGTCCAACACCCTCTGCAGCAGAAGCCTCTGCCGCCGCCTCGAAAGCGTTGCCTTCATGCGCCCGGCCACCCTCTCTACTTTGAATCGACGGACAACGGCAACCGCAGCCGCCGCGACAGCTGTCTTCTCCCTCGTCGACAACACAGCATGGCCATGCCCATCGCAGCCCTCCATTATGCTTTTCCAACACGAAAAACAACGTCCACCGCCACCCAGCTCCGTCTACCTCTGCCACCACGATTGAAGACGCCTGCAATCGGGTCAGGAATACAACCGTGCTCAATGATGTTCCACCCCGATTGGAGCGTCCGCCCACTGCCGCTGAAGTACGGAACCGCCACGCGCCTCCACGTGGCGAGCGCAACTGCCAATACCCCTCTTCGTTTCGCCGCATCGACCACACTTGAGACAATGGCGGTGTGGCGCCGCTGAAGTACGCAACGCGATGGCAACCGAAACCCTGCGAGGCGTGCACTGCCCCCTCGCCGACCCGCATGTGCGCCGCCACACCGTCGCTCCGCAAGAAGAAAATTCGAATTTCGAATTTCGAACGGGGCCGTTCTCGCGTTCACGATTTTCTTTTCCAGGGCCCATGACGTATTGCCGCCGTCTGCCTGCTGGACCACCACGCCTCTTACACGGACATCCCGAATCGGAGGTCGGACAATCCCCTCGCGGCCGTGTATAATCTCATGAAACTGGCCGCGGGAGGGCCCCGAGGATTCGTCCTCGGGGTGATTCTCCGAGGACAGGTGGAACGACACCTCCAAAAAAAAAAAAAAACTCCGAGGATTCGTCATCGGAGCCCGAGGACGCGCTGAGGAGTGTCGAACGACACCCATAGACCACTGGATCCCCCGATCAGCATTGAGCAGAGTCTGCTGATGTTTGTAGGGGAGGGGACCTGAGGGGAGGCACAAGAATTGGTCATGTTGGCATGGTCCCTGATGCTACCGGCTGTCCCCTAGCTGGTATCGCCCACCTGCAGGTCGGGAGCAGCACCCGCATGTTCTCTCGTGAACACGGTACTGTTTGCTACGGGGTTCCCCGTATGCCTACATTTAGGAGTAGTGGTCGGTAGGTAGTGTGAGGTGAAATTGAGAGAAGAATACAAAAAGAAGGGAAAAAAAAAAAAAGCGACGACGTCCATCCACGAACAAAAAAAAAAAAAAAAGCATCCCTTATGCTGGGATTGCGGTCCTATACAGGATACTACAGTACTTGTCTGGACCTGAATGAATCGAGGCAGTGTGGAATCCGCCCTGCCTGGCTGGCAGGGCGCTACAAAGACCTCACAACAAAAAGCAAAGAAAGAAAACAACAAAAAGCAAAGAAAGAAAACAACATCCCTCACGGTCCTCACATACTGGCCAGATACATTCCTCAAAGCACTGGTCTAACTTCCACCTACGTGAGGGTCTTCCCCACGTCGGTGGATTCATAGAGTCTCCCTTCTTTTCTTTTTTTTTTTCCTCTCCTTTTCTTTCCTTCTTTGGCCTCCATCCCTGCACTATTGAAATACAAACCCAGGTTGTGAATTGTGTAGGGCGGCCCCACCACGCCTTGCCATGCGACATCTGGGTCGTGGCCAATCTGGGGTGTGGCCGAGACATCTCGGCCGTGGCCAATGTGGGGTGTGGCCGAGATATCTCGGTCGTGGCCAGTCTGGGGTGTGGCCGAACCATGAGGCTTTTTTGTTCCCGGTCGTGGCCAATGTGGGGTGTGGCCGAGACATCTCGGCCGTGGCCCAACCATGAGGCTTTTTTTTTTTTTCCCCAGCCACGGCGCGGCGGGCGACCGAAAAAAAAAAAAAACGAAAACAAAAAAAAAACACCAACGACCATGTGCCCAAAAAAAAAAAAAAAAAAAAAAAACAAAAAAAAAAAAAAAAAAAAAAAGAAAAAAAAAAAAAAAAACAAAAATAAAAAAAGAGGGAGCATAAAACCCCTAAGGAGGGGGCGGGGAACCACACCGAAAAAAAAAAAAAACGAAAACAAAAAAAAAACACCAACGACCATGTGCCTGACTGAACTGCTCGAAAAGGCCAGCCCGAGTTTCAACTGCAATTGAAACTCGGGCCCTGACTAAACTTCGAAAACGCAGTTTGAAATGCAATTAGAAAATGTAACCCTCACTGCGCCGTAGTTATTTCATTATTGACCCGCCTACCACACTGTGTGGCGTTAGGGTTCGGACACACAGGCACATCCTGACGTGCCAGCAGCCTGACGTCGGATACACTTCAAAAGAAAGCAGTCCCCAAAAACAAATAGGGACCCAATCCACCTAAGCGGTTATCTCATCGAGCAATTAGGTATTTCAAAATCTGTACGTGGGTTCAAACCCCAACCCGACCACTGCAAGCGAACTTCAAATACTTACTAATATATACATATATATATATATATGTATATGTATGTGTGTGTGTGCATGCATGCGTGGGTGGGCAGGCGGGCGGTGTGTGTGTGTGCGTGCGTGCGTGCGTGGGCGGGCAGGCCCTCCAACTTCTTTTCCATTTTCCCGCCCGAGGCCCTCTTGTCGCCGAAAACGCCAAAACGGACAAAGAAGACAACAGCAAAATAAAAGAGAAACGAAAAACGAAAAGAAAAGAAGGGGAAAAAAAAGAAAACCGGCCGAGAACAGAAAAGGGAAAAAGAAAGGGGAGCGCCACAAAACGACACTTTCTTGCTAGCCGACAGCAGGCGCTTCGAGATATTCTCTCGCATCAACACCCGCCGCCGCCCGGCCCGATGGGCGCGGTCTCTCATTTTTTGGCGCGCTGTGAACACTTCGGTACACGCACCGCTCTGCACGCCGCCCCGCCCTCCATCACGTTCATCCACCGGCCCTCGCCAAAACTTCGGCCCGATTCCAGCGCCAGCAGAACACAACCTCTCCCCGTGGGCCGCTCGCGCTTAAGGGGTAGGATATACTTGTGTGTGTCGGGCTCTCTCTCTCTCTCTCTCTCTCTCTCTCTCTCTCTCTCTCTCTCTCTCTCTGTGACACACGCACG
>BFEA01000535.1:773004-784974 GCA_003427395.1 Chara braunii | reverse complement strand
CTCTCTCCTCTCAAGTTCATTCATTTCTTTCTGCAATTGGGCGGCATTGTACTATCTGATGGATGTGTATCTCGAAATTGGCCAGGATCATAACATTGGTATCAGAGCGGATTCTACTTGCTGGTGAGAGTTGACTTTGCTGCCCTAACCCTAACCTAAGTGGTTGAGGGCAACACTTAGGGTTAGGGTTGGTTGGTTAAGGGAAGTGGGGCAGTGCGGCTAAGGGAAGCTGGCCCCACCTGGTTAGGTCATGTGGGGTCGACATTGAACCTAACCAGGTTGCTTGAGAGTGAGTTTAGGGTGGCGAGACATTTCGAGGAGACTTCATGCGGCAATTTGAGAGAGGCGACAGTGAGAGGCCATCGCACCTGGAACCTGATTCAAGGGAGACACTTGGCAACTTAAGGGCTGCCCTCAAGTAGGCGAGCTTGAGGGTCAGCGGCCACTCAGCATCTACTGACTGCAAGTTGCTACTTTGTTCTTCAGCATCGACGAGGGATCCGGTGTTGCACTTGGGTGTTGGAGTCAGACCCTCCTAGCAGATAGGACACTAGTGTAGGGGTAGCGTTAGAGGGGTCAGGAGGATCACATGAGAGGGAGGTGAGTTCTATTCATCTCGAATCTCAAGGCCACTCAGGTAAGTGTCGTGCACCTACGGCATGCCCATGTATGTGAGCGTGGTATGGTTTGTCCTACTGGGGCTACTCTGGGTTTCTTTTCCTACTCCTCTATGGTCTTGATTGCGTGATTGAATGTGTGTGATCTACCTACTCACCGGATGGATGGAAAATGAAGTATCTTGATCCGAATGGCGAGTCTTTCTACAGTGCTTTGTCTTTTCATCTCTGAACGGTTGTAGTCTATAAGTTCTGCCGGAAGTTGAAATTTCATTTTTCGGTGCAGTAGGAACTGAACTGAGTCCATGTGGGACTCCTCTTGGTTGGGACCTGGTCGCAGCCTACGTGGGACCTTTGGGACCCAGTGGGATCGGGCCCAAACAAGAAGAGCCCTTTGGGCCCAAATCAATTTGGAATTAATCCATTGTCTTCCTGAATAAGATCCGGAGTTTTATTCTTGTTGGTTAGGACACCCACTACCGAGGGGATCTTGGCTGAGACGTTTCGCATGCTTTTGGTTGCACCGTCCGTGGCTTGACTCGCACCCTGCACACCACTCAATTCTCCATTGTTGCATTTAGTCACTCGTTGTCTGATTTGCTGCACAGTCACGGAGCTGGTCAGACTGGACTCGAGAGGACCTCGTATGCAGTCTGATCAGACTGGGTCGCTGCATCAGACCTCTCATGTGAATTTGTTTGCTTTTTTTTGGTTTGTTGCTCTCTAAGTCCAAATGAAATGTCGCTCTGGCTAGGAGTTCTACCTTCTCTTCTCTGAGTTTTTCAGTCTGTTTCTCTAAGTTCATTTCCGATGCCTGTGGAGACTCGCAACCAGAAAGAAGAGAGAGAGAGGAGGGAGAGAGAAAAGGAAGAGAGGGAAATCGACCGTCTGGGGTGGGCAAGGACTGGGAAACAGAGTGTTCGTCCAAGCGAAAAGGGGAGTGCACCTCTTGAGAGTCTGATTGATTCTTTTGCTGATTGGCGTCTCTCCGATCCACTTGCCGACGACAACGGTCCGAAAATGGCCCAGCCACAGCTAACCTCAGTCTAGTGGAAGACCCTGTTAGATGCAACCAGTGATGCGGAAAAACCGTATCTGCAAGTACTCTTAGATAGTGTCGTTAAAAAGGAACAAGAGACAGAGAAGGAGAGGAAGGAATTGTTGTTGAAAAGTCAGGAGGCCATCTTGGAAACTGTCCCCTCGCTGACCAAAGAGCAGTGTGGGGAACAACTGCAGTCCATACTCACCGTTATCGTCAGAGTCCGGAGCCTTGAAGATCATACCACTCAGATCGTCGACGTCTTCACAAAATTGCGGACACTTCAGGAGGATCTGACTGAGATGACCAGCAAGTTCCGTGACTTGACGATAGAGGTTGCTGCGCTGCGACAAGCCCAAGCGGCCAATCCTCTTCCTCTACCCCCTGGTTCCGGAGCTGCAATTGAAACTAACTCTGCCCCTTTTACCGTATCTTCTTCTACTTCTTCCTTGAGTGTGATGGCGAACCCCTCGGGACCTGCAACARGTGYAGATTCCGYTRTTGCCGTAMCAAGCAACGAGGCARGAAATTYTGCAACTGYTGCAKCCCCAAGATYTGAACCAGCAGGTRCTGGTCCCAGCCRCGCCGRTCCCTATGTGGATCGAAAGGCGGTGCAAATACCGTCTAAGTATGACGGCAAAGAAGACGTTGAATCCTGGATCAGCTCCATGAGGGCATACTTTGAGGTTCTGGGGACTCAACCTGAGACCTTGTCCGTGATCATGGGAATGAATGTCGAGCCTGTTGTACAGGGCTTCCTAGAGGTCCAAGCTACGCGAGCTGGGGTTCCTAAAATAGAATTGACAAGGTGGCTTAAGGCCACCCCGGTTGCCTCCCTAGAGGAACTCCTCATTCCCCAATATATGGATCCACACGCTGCACCAAGGGCAAGAAGCCAGCTTGATAAAATTAAACACAGCAAGCGGACGGGCTCCATGAAAAGCTTGCAGACCTACCTTAGCAAGATGTTTGCTACACCCGGGTTAGAACTGACTGACCAATCTTGCTTGGATGTGGTCAAAGGCGTGGTTCCCACCAGTTTCACTAATCGCCTTGGCAAGGACTTCATTGGGTACACTGACTGGTTCACTCCTATGAAGGATATAGTCAGTCTTGAGGTTATAGACCTCGTTTCCACAGCAGGCAACAAAAAGCCCATGGGCGGTAGGCGGTTCAAAGGCAGCAGCCGTTTTGTTGTGCATGACCTGTTGAAGGCTGAAGAAGAGGCCGATGCAGATGACCCCACTCTTGGTGACGATCAAGAACAGGGGCACTGATACAACCTGTTCGTCAGGCCATGAGTCTGACGCAAACCAAGAAGAAGAAAAATTCACTGCCTTTAAAAAGACTGCCAATACAAAGGGACCGAATCGGAATGCAGGGAAGAACTATGTCCAACTTCCCAAGAGAGTCAAAATCCCAGCAAAACCGGAGGATGCGGCCACTAAACCGTGGGTCAATCCCCGGATCACTGAAAATGATTGGGAGGGAAGACTCAAGAAGGGGGTATGCCTGCATTGCCAGAAACCGAACCATAAGGTACAGGATTGCTATAGGCTGTCGGGAAACCAGACCGGGCGTAGAGTCGATTTCAACACACTCTACAGCAAGGGAGACTGAATCTGATGCAAATCAGCAGTCCTCCCTTGAAGCCCAATCATCTGCTGAAGCCAAGGCTGAAGTCTATAATATCTTGTATGTCGAGCCTTGGGAGGAGTCTGGGACGGTCGACTTCCACTACCTCATGGGATACGCAAAGTGGGCTTGGGAATGAAGCAAGTGGCCTTGCAGAACCCTTGCCAAACCCAAGTTGGCAACAAAGAAGTTGTCTCTTCTACGCATGCAGTCAAAGGTGTGCGCACTACCTTTGACAAGGACAAAACTGTCATACACGCGTTGAACTTCTCTGTCCTTGACAAGTGCCCCTTCGACGCTGTCCTTGGCTTGGGCTGGCTGCAGTCCCAATGCGAATGGACCAAGTGGAAGGAGTCACTTTTCATGGTCCAAGATGCTTAAGGGAATGAGTTTCCCCTCCCCCTGGATGAGAAGCACGAGTCCCCAGTGACTTTTCTGAATGCTATGAAGTTTTGCAAGAAATGGCGCAAGCACAAAGAGGACAAACAGTTGTATGTTGCCTTTGTTCGTCCTACCCATGTGCCATCTACTTTTGTGGTTGATACCACTACTACTTCGGCTAGTGATTCTATTTCTAGTACTTCTACTTCTAGCACCTCTACTTCTAGCACCTCTACTTCTAGCACCTCTACTTCTCTACCTTCTACTAGTCCAAATGATCCCACTTTAGATTCGGTCGCCTCTATTCGCAACCTGCGACCCGATCTAGGTGATCCCTTTGCTGATCCTCCACCTCCACCGATTCCACCAAACATCCAAAACCTACTCGATCGATTCCCAGAAGTTCTGGCCGAGCCACGTGGAGTCCCCACGCGATCGGTCCGACACACCATCGAGTTGGTCGAGGGTGTTGTTCCTCCAAAGGGCTGCGTATACCGAATGGGACCCGGCGAGTTGGAGGAACTCCGGCGACAAATTGACGAAATGATTGACAAAGGGTGGATCAAGCCTGGTGAGTCTGAATTTGGTGCTCTTGTTTTGTTTGTTCCGAAGAAATGAGGCAAGCTCCACATGTGTATTGACTATCGCGGTCTAAACCGCATCACAAGAAAAAACGCCTATCGATTGCCCCGCATAGATGACTTGCTTGATGCCGCACGTGGGTGCAAGGTCTTTTCCAAGATCGATCTCAAGTCTGGCTACCACCAGATTGAAGTCGATCCTATGGACCAGCACAAGACTGCGTTCAAAACATGAGATGGGCTTTACGAGTTTACCGTAATGCCCTTCGGTCTTACGAACGCACCGACCACCTTCCAAAGCCTCATGGACAAGGTCCTCCGCGAACAGATTGGCCGGTTCGTGGTGGTATACCTCGATGATATACAAACCTTCAACAAATCCATGGAGGAACACCTCAAGCACCTCGAGGAAATGCTCACTATCCTCAAGAAGACGCAACTCCATCTCAACCTAGAGAAATCTGAGTTTGGGAAGGATAGCGTCATCTATCTTGGACATCGAGTGTTTGTTGCAGGCCTAGAGCCTGAGGCAACCAAGGTTGAAGTCATACGCAATTGGCCTCAGCCCGCGAACATCCGCGAACTGCACTCTTTCCTTGGTCTCGCGTCGTACTACCGTAAGTTTGTGCCCCGCTTCTCTATTGTTGCTCGCCCGTTGTCCTGGTTAACAAGTAAGAATGTTCCCTACTCTTGGGACACCACATGCAAGGACGCCTTTCAAGCTTTGAAAGAAGCATTGGTAAGTTACCCTGTACTCTGCATTGCAGATCCCAGACTGACATTCGTAGTTACTACGGATGCAAGCCAGTATGGAATTGGCGCAGTGTTGCAGCAAGATGACGGCGATGGCTTGCGACCGCTCGAATTCTATAGCAAATGCATACACAACATAAAGGTAGCCACTTCCACCTACATGCGCGAGCTCTATGCTCTGTGTATGGCTTTGGACAATTGGAAGCACTATCTTTTGGGACGCCACTTCAAAGTGTTCTCAGATCATGAGACTCTGAAGTGGATCAAGGAACAAACTACCTTGTCCCCTACGTTACTTCGCTGGTTCCATGAAATTGACATCTTTGACTTTGAGTTGAGACACAAAAAGGTTTGTTATAATCGAGTCGCTGATGCATTGTCTCGCCACCCGAAGTACATGACTTGCCTTGTGAAATCCTACGACCTCCGGAAAAAACTGAAGGAGGAGTTCGTAGAGCATACAGCCAAGGATCCGGAACTTAGTCCCATCCTTGAGCGGTTGCGGGCTAATCCTACTAGTCAGCCTGATTTTCACGAATATGGAGGACTGATTTTCCGTCGCTACGGGAACCACGACCGCTTGTGTGTGCCCAACCATGAGCCTCTCCGTACGCATTTTCTGGATTTGGCTCATGGCCAGAGCGGACACTTCGGTATGGTAAAGATGTACGCAAATTTGCTCAGACAGTTTGATTGGCCTGACATGAAAGGGACTGCTGAAAAGTTTGTGGCTGAATGTCAAGTTTGTCAACGAATCAAACCATGCAGACAAAAGCCCATGGGGCTACTCACACCCCTTCCCATTCCCGAAGGGAACGCTGAAAAGTTTGTGGCTGAATGTCAAGTTTGTCAACGAATCAAACCATGTAGACAAAAGCACATGGGGCTACTCACACCCCTTCCCATTCCCGAAGGTTCCGGGGAGTCCGTCTCCATCGACTTCACCGACTTGGGAAAGGTGAGTAAGAACGGCTACTCACAAGTCATGGTGATTGTTGACCGATTCTCTAAGTTCCTTAATCTGATTCCTTTGCCACTTCACGCTCCAACAAAACTAGTGATCCGTGAGTTCCAACAGAAGTACATTCTGCAGTTCGAAACCCCGAAGACTCTTGTGAGCGATCGGGATCCGCGCTTCATTTGTACTGAATGGAAGGACTTCACGTCTCAACTAGGGATCAGACTGTGTATGACATCTGGCCGACACCCCGAAGCCAATGGTTTGGCTGAGGAGATCAACCAGACTGTGTTTCAACTTCTCCGCGCCTTGATTATTCCGGATCAGGAAACATGGGATGAAGAGATGTATTCCGTTAAAGGGTTGTACAACAACTCCGTCCATTCCGCCACCGGCATGACACCCAACAGGTTGCATTACGGTTGGCAGATCCGTAATCCGCTCTCCTACCTATTCCCTGAACAGCCAGCTGGCTTAACACCCGCAGGCCTGGCTTCATGACCAAGTATGATCGCTTGCTGAAAGTTGCCATTACAGCAATGACCAAGCGACAGCACGCCATGATCCATCATGCAAACAAAAGGCGCCGACCGTCGGATATTCAGGTACGAAGCTATGTCTGGGTCAAGATGTCTGAATTTTTCGAAGAAGAGGGAGTCTCTCACAAACTTCTCCCACTCTACTATGGTCCGTGGGAAGTTTTGGATGTGATTGGCGAAGACCACGTTGGCCCTTCGTACGTAGTTGATGTGCCAGCCCATCTGCGCACATACCCCGTGTTCCATGCATCAAAGCTCTACCTCCACCGTGACGCTAAGACATTCGATTATCGCAAAGACATGATCCCTCGTGCAATCAAAGGCGGGCATGAGACAGACAGAATTAAACAGCACGTAGGAAAGGGACGCAACAGATAGTACCAGGTTCACTTCATGTATCACCCGTTGGACGATCTGTACTGGATTTCCAAGCAGGAACTGCTACGTGGCGCACCACGCGTTGTTAAAGCCTACGAGTGACAAATTGCAGCTAACGCTACTCCTAAGATCTCCGCAAGGCTTACTGCGATGGCATATTCTAGGAACCTCTTTGCCTTGCTTGCTTACGATGCGTTTGTCGAGGACTCAGAATGAGTTACTCGCTCGAAGGGACCTCGCTCTTGAGAAGGGGGTAGTGTGATGACCCGCCCAAACATGGACTGAAACACACGACTGATTTATGAGTTTTTCCCATAGACTGAATGCCCTGTTGAGTTTCCCGCCTGCTACTAAGTCTATGGGTGCACGCTTGCTGGACTGCATGTCTGTCTGAGTGCTGGTTGGCTTGAGTGTGTGTGTGGCCCGCAAGGGGCACTTGCTCGTTCATTGGGCCCTCAGGGCCGGTACTTACTTTTGGCCGTGACATTGAGGGATTGCAGCAGGAGAAACACTCAAGTAGCAGGTAGGCCGGTACCACACCCTCAAGAGGTGGATGTGCGGGTACTGGAGGTCGGGCAGAAGAAGACAAAAGTGGCATTTTTAGAGGCCCCGTAGTTGTAGGTTAGGTTTAGGCGGATACCAGTCCAACCAGTCTGGGTCTAGGGCCTGTACGGCCAATATCAGAGTCTGCAATGATGTTTCCCTCCGAAAGGGAGGAGGTACCGGTTGCTTGGAAGGCCGAGCGGCCTGGAAGTCACCACCCGAAGAGGCAAGCAGGCTGCTATATCTCCCAGCCGCGCGGAGCCCGGCCTCTTTCTCGGTGTGCAAGTTTGGCGACACACTGGTTGGAGCACCGATTGGAGCAGCGCTATCCAAGAGCAGCGCTTCTGGGGGAAGGAGAAGGACACGGAGGAGGAAGAAGGACAGGAAGGGGGAGGAGCGCCAGGGGTACTTACCTGGCTATGGTGGCAGCCATCTTCATCACCTTGGTGGGCGCTGCAGCAGGGAGTCCCAAACTGGGGAGAGCTACACCAAGAAGCTTTGAGGCAGAGTTGGGCATGGCGGCCTGAGTGAAGCAGCCATAGCTGCTTTGGGTTGTCCTTTGGGCATCTGGGCAAGGCCTAGTAGTCCGCCATAGCCTCGGCCTATGATGAGGAARGGAGGAGGAGGCGGCCATGGCTATGGKGGACCTCAAGTGATGCCGGCAGTAGAAGAGGAACTCGGACATTGATTCTGGATCAGCCATTCAACATTGTATTATTATTTCTTGTATGAATAAGAGAAGGGGGAGATAAGGAGGAGGAGATTGTTGGGCGAAGAAGAAGAGCCTTGTCATTTGTACATCATCTTCTTCTTCTTTCTTACTTCTTCTTCTTTTTCTAATCCTCTCTCTCCTCTCAAGTTCATTCATTTCTTTCTGCAATTGGGCGGCATTGTACTATCTGATGGATGTGTATCTCGAAATTGGCCAGGATCATAACAATTATTAAATCTTATATTCTTTATTTTTAATATCCTCGGAATTCACGTCCCCATTTTGTTACTTAAATATTAATAAATATGATAATCCATCAGAAAACGTATATGGTCCTATCCATCTCTCCGTCGTTTGGTTCGCCATTCATCATCTCACAACATAAAAGTCATCCTATAGGTCTTTCCTTCATGAGAAGAATTGATCACTATCTCTTGGAAAACCTCCCTGTCTATGATTCCTGGCCTTTTCTAAGACGATCTGGATACTTAGCGACAACATTTTCTCTCTCAAAAGAGGTCTTCCTAGGCCTGCCCCTCCGAGATTTAGAGACAAGATAGATTTCCCACCCCTTGGTTCTCTCTCTCCACGTAGGAAGACTCCAACCTCGAAGTGGTACATCCTAGCAATGCGTAATGGGAAGTTTGTCACTTATCGACAATGAGACCATTGTCTGCATTCGCCTTCCCCCTTAGCAAGGAGTACCGACTACATTTATCGTGTAGCCGCGACACACTGTTGGCTTTGTGTTGGCTGCGGCTGACTCTACAGATCTCTGCAGCCGCTGCACTTGGTCCCACATGCACAACTTCCGCACAAAAACACTAGTGTACTCCCAGTAGAGTCCGTACCTGCGAGTGCCTCATTCTTGAGACCATGTCCACAGACATCTACCACACCTCTAGGACCTTTAACTGTCGCCACCTTGAAGGCTAGCAGGTCTTCTTTAGACCACTTCTCATCTAGCTTCTCTAAGGACTCAGACACAACCCATGAATAGAGTATCATGTGGTCCAGATGTGCCTGTGGGGTGACTAAGGAGTTAGTAACCTCGGCCACCATTTGAGATGGTGAGGGAACGTCTACCAACTCAACATGCGCAGAAGTGGTTACAACTTCTACGGGCCGGATGTGTGTCTCCTGGGAACTGCTCGCAGTGCTTTCCTGGGTTGAAGATGCGACCTTCTCTACTTGAGGTTGCACCATCGTGGTGACCATCTTGTTTTGACACCGCCCCTTAGTATGGCCGTACAAGCCACACCCTTTGCAGGCGTCTCTCACAAGTAGGTCTCTCCACACATGCCCTGCAAGACCCTTCTTTAATTACCCTTATGGGTAAAGAAGAATGTTCCTTCTTTTACTCCCGGACTGGTTGCTTCGTTGCATGCCAATCTCCTCAGGCTTGTTTGAGGCGACCAACTCTCCTCCCTCGGAAGTCCTCTGGCCGCCGTCTTCTCTGTCTATCCCCCGGGATCGTAGACTCCCTGTACCTCTCCCTAATTCCTATCAGAAACTATGTAGAGTAGGACGTCCCCTTTCAATTTTTTTATCCTGGGGTAGCTTCTTCTTCCTCCCTTCGCCTGGACTCTGACTCGCATTACTAAGCTTGGCCTCTACATCCAAGGCCATCTTACTGTAGGAACAGAAATCGTGGACATCCCGGGTCGTTTCACTAACTACCCATTTCTCTACTTCAAGAACCTCATGTGGGTAGTCATGAGAACAAGGGTCCCATACTGCATCTCTAGGACCCGTAGACTAAGACACCAGACATCAGTCCTATAGTCAAAGCCCGGCCGTGTCCATCATGCTGTACTAAACCTTCTAACCACCTTGCTGCTGCAACGATTTCCTCGTTCCTCTAACGTCTGTCTTCGCTCCTAACGTGCGTCGGCACCTGCCTCCACCAAACGTTGAGGTCCTTGTCCTTCCTATCTCTGTTGAAGGGTTCCGTCTGTGCTAACGCCGCATTTGGAACCCATGGGTCCTTCCCACCATTCTGCACTGCCGCCTGCAGCACAACTTGTGGAACCTGTGGCTGCTTTGTAGCAGCAACCATCTGAGAAGAAGAAGAAGAATAAACTTTCTAAGCCTGCATATCTACTGCTAACGACCCATCTGATGGATCAATACCAAACCTAGGAATAGAAAGACCTGACACCGGCGACACTCTCAGCATCGACGGTGAGACAGGCATAGGCTGCCTTGCAGTCCTGACACTCGGCAGCGTACCTAAGGATGGAAACATTTTCCCATTCCTTCTGTGCACCCTCTGTATCAGAACCTGGCCGGAAAGGAAAGATGTCCCCGTTCTCTCCCACGCGGACTTGGAATCCTACATGCCTACTTTGCATGCCTGCAGAGCCATTCTCACCCATTCCCTCTGGCCTAGCCTCGTCATTGTCTCCCCTACTCGCTAGTATGGCTTCCCTGTCCTCTGCGTCACTAACTTCGGCTTGTAGCTGAATCCGGATGTGTAATGCCTCCTGAATCTCCAGGTCGGCCTGAGGGAGCTGGAGTGGCTGGCTAAACTGCGAGCCAGTCATCTGACACGAGACTGTTGTCTAACCTACACATATGAAGGAAGGCCGTGTCACAGTTTGCAGGGCCTGTTGGCAAGGCCCACGTGGCCGCGGCTGCTGCAGCATCCCTTGCTGTTGCCTGCTCCGCTGCTGCTGCTGCCTCCCAGACCCAACGCTGCCCTCTGCTTTCTGCACACAGTACCTTCCCTACATGGTAGTAAGACCTGTACACAGCAAGCTCCCTAATGGTACTGCGCCTTGTCAGCCCCTGACATCAGCTCTCTCCTCCTGAGGACTATATCCGCTCATCAACTATAGCAGACCACTGTCTGCACTAGTGTCCTCGTTGGGGACCTACCACAGCATAGGATCTGGCCGACTTGAAAGATAAATAAATAAATATTCGATCCGATTATCAGAACGCAGTTCAGGCGGTGTGAACAGAAAATATACAGACTCCACAAATGATCCTGCTTCTACTTTGATCAGTTCTCGAACAGCAGCAATAAGCAGGACTGACAATGGTAGACTTCTACAGTACTACTCGATTGCTGTCTGTCAGGTGTCAGCAGTCTGTAAACACCTCAACTCGTCAAAATAAAAATAAAATCACTTGCGCAGATGCATGCAGAATGGACATAATAATGATTGTGTGCGAGCACCAATTGGAACCTTCCCTCCCTTGTATCCGACGATCCTGTTTTGCATCATCAAGCAGCAGTGTCTAAGGTGTGCTTATCGGCCCATGAACCCGTTTATGGCCAGCTCTGCGCTTTCTTTATCCTCGCGTGCAGCGAGCCTTACTCCGACAACCTGGCTGATCAAGAGGGAATTTAAGGACAGCCCCCAAAGTCCTTAGGAATTATTGAACGTCGCAGACAGGACGGCGATGACAGCCAGGTGCAAGGAACATGAATATGGACGAAGCACAGAAATCCAGAATGCAAAATCACACTGAAGTCCAAGTAGTCAAAGCCAAAGCAGATAGCACATGGAACCGAGTAACCATCCCATTGAGAATGATACAGAAGAATCGTGAGTCAATGTCCATGCCCAACAGGGCAACACCAACAGCATAACCAAAATGTAGCTCTCTCTTGTGAATGGCGCCAGGCGCCCTATCTACTCTACAGCCTAGCCTACAACTACAGCAATGAAAGCAACCAGACAACTTGACTACCAGCCAGTGATGATGTCAACACCARTGCCGACCTCCACCTCCACCAGGTACGTGTCCTCTTCCCCACACTCTCCCTTGTTACCCACACAGCGCCCTTCACCTCCGAAGACCACCTTCGCCCTTCACCCTCTC
>BFEA01000535.1:742235-756121 GCA_003427395.1 Chara braunii | reverse complement strand
ACACCTCACCAAGGAGAGGACTCTCAAGTTGGACTCACTTCCTCACGGTAAGAAGAGATTGAGAAGGTAGATAAGGTAAAGGATCAACATACCTGAAGAATCGTGTGAAGATAGCTGCCCCCAACCACAGATTTTCTCACCAATTGAGCTGATGTTGCATTTGATGACCGGTCATGACCTCGGTACCACCCACAACGCAATGCAGTGCCACCTTAGTCCAATGCCACATCAGCATGCTCTCATCATCAATCAAACATTTCGTTGTATCCCACGGCATACACTGCCGTAATAGCCTTCCGGTGCACCCCTCTCTACCCAGGGCGTGCACCTAGCAATGGCCTGACATCACAAGTACCAACTGCGAAGAAGCATCATCAACGCACCAAGTCTGTATAACGCCAGCATGCCGAAGGTAAGTGGCGATCAAACCAGCTCCGATACCAAATTGCAAGGAACATGAATATGGACGAAGCACAGAAATCCAGAATGCAAAATCACACTGAAGTCCAAGTAGTCAAAGCCAAAGCAGATAGCACATGGAACCGAGTAACCATCCCATTGAGAATGATACAGAAGAATCGTGAGTCAATGTCCATGCCCAACAGGGCAACACCAACAGCATAACCAAAATGTAGCTCTCTCTTGTGAATGGCGCCAGGCGCCCTATCTACTCTACAGCCTAGCCTACAACTACAGCAATGAAAGCAACCAGACAACTTGACTACCAGCSAGTGATGATGTCAACACCARTGCCGACCTCCACCTCCACCAGGTACGTGTCCTCTTCCCCACACTCTCCCTTGTTACCCACACAGCGCCCTTCACCTCCGAAGACCACCTTCGCCCTTCACCCTCTCCGCACCCTCATGCGGCCCGGCTATGGCCGCTAGTGCCCTGGTGCACAGGCAGCGCCCTACCACCTAGCGCTGGCCTGCCTTGCACCTGTCTAAGCGCAGCGCAGCAGCAGCAGCAGCTCGCATTTGCGCAGCGTGCCGGCATTGCCCGCAATGGCCAAGATCCCTGCTTTTTCTCACTTTTCTTGCTCCAACCAATGCTTTCCACTCGCCCTGCTTGCCTATATGCCAGTGCAGCGTGTGGGCGGCCTTCCTTCAGCCTGTGACCGGGACCCAGAGGCTGAAGCCTACCCGATACAGTTGGGCCCCGGAGCAATGCAGTTGCGCCTCTTTCATCAAGGCCTGCGGCCAGATTCAGATAGTGGGCCGATTTCCCTTCGGCATTTTTGGCCTCTCTACCCAGCATGCATTGTTGGCCTCACGTTCGAGTGCCCAGGGCCTAACTAACTAAGAGGCCCTGGGCATTTCAGCATTTGCTGAAATCCGAGACTCGGTGCACTCCAACCAACTGGCGTGCTGCAACTATATAGACCCCACTTCGTGAAATGTTGGCATAGAGGGCTCTTGTTGATTTGCTGGCCCGCCTTCACTTAGGGCAGGCACTAGGCTTGCTGGGGCCTTAGCCCAGAACATGTGCATCATGGCAAGGCCCCTACTTGAGGGCTCAATCCTCACACAGGTGTCAGATCCCCACCAGAGGTTCTTTATCGACGGTCTGGTATGCGTCTCACATAGGACTGGCCAGTCCACGATCACTCTATAGCACAGCAAAGAGCTCAAAGGACAAAGCAGCAAAGCCTGCGTGCTCTACTCCCATGGGTTGGCATGGTAACCGTGACCCGTGCTTCGACTAGGGCCCTTCAGAGGCACCGCCCTCTCCTGCCAGATGCACCACCAGGAAGAATGTTGACTCTCGAGGTAGAGCGCTGATGACTCCTCACCGAGCAAAAGACTCTCGAGCCGAACTCTCTTCCTCACAGTAAGAAGAGATTGAGATGGGAAGATAAGGTATGGGAACAAAGTACCTGAAGATTGCTGCCCGCAACCACTGATTTTTCACCAATTGAGCCGACATGCATTTTGATGACCGGTCATAGCCTCTCATCATTCCACATACATCCGTTGTCGCCACAACAAGCAATGTTGTTGCCACAGCCTTCCGGTCCCAATCCCCTCTACCCGGGATGGACCAATACAGCCAGCGTCGAAGTATCCTCACTGCGTAGAAGCTTCGTCAGCTCACCCAGTAACCAAGACGCCAGCACCAGTGATCGGTGATGTACGAACCAGCTCCAATACCAAATTGCAAGGAATATGAGCGAGAGCAATAGACAAAAGTCCAGATTGCAAAATCACAAAGTAGTCCAGATAGTCATGTACCAAGCAGAGAGCACAATGCACCAAGGTACCATCCAAATAAGAGCAATACAATGAACTCATATGTCAATGTCGACGCTCTTGGTTTCACCAACACACTATCCAATGTCGCTCCTACTGTCTGGCGCCCAGCGCCCAGCCCACACTACTCAGCCTATCTATGTCTATCTACGTTCATGCAACTGGATCACATCGAAGTCGAAGACCAATGTACGTGACGTCATCACCAATGCAGACCGCCAGCATATACCAGGTACATTCTTTCTCCTCTCACATCATCCCTTGACTTCCCACAGTGTGCATCCCCGATACCCAAGGACCACCATCACCATCACTGTGACGGGGCTGAGGCAATGAGGCAGGGAGAGAGAGGGAGAGAGTGAGAGCACACACACACACACACTCGCCGCAGACTTGACACGACTCGACGGACGCACACACGAAGTGGCAAAGTCGCAAAGTCGAAGTCTTTGATTTCCGAACACCATGTTGAAGCAAGTCACACCGAAGCACAAGTACAGCAGCAGAAAACTGGTACGAGACTGGTCCCCGTACCGTACGGGGAGCCGGTATAAGTACTGGTGACACGTACGGTACTAGGGGCATTTCTGCAAAGGCCCAGAGGGCAGAACTGAAAAATGCGGTATTTGAAAGTGGCGCCCGAATTGCAGCATGGCGCCAGTTGTCCAAAATCCTACGGTACCAAAGGAGGGGTTTGGAAAAACTGAAACAGCAAAAAGATAGACCAGGGATTGAGCCCTGGCGGAGTCTGTAACACTATCCCCTCCCTCTAGAAGGCAACGTCCCGGCTGCCAAAAATCATGAAGCAATGCTGAAATCTGTGAAGGACGGGACAGGGCGGACCAGTGATTAACAAGTCGAAAGGGAAGAGGGGTATAATGTGGGTGGCATGGGTTGTTGGAGTAAGAGGGAACAGGGTTTGGTACCGGTGAACAGGGTTGTCTTAGTCATGAACTAAGGGGACTGCATGGTTTGCTATAAGTTAAGGGGGAACAAAGGTCAGGGAACAGGGAACTTCTATTGATGTTCTACTGGGTAAGGGAAACAGTGTTCAGGAAAACAGGGTATTTCTATTGATGTTCTAGTGGGTAAGGGAAACAATGGTCAGGGGGAACAGGGAATGTCTATTGATGTTCTAGTGGGTACGAGGAACAATGGTTAGGGAAGCAGGGATCTGCTAATGATGTTCTACAGGGTTGTCAAAGTCAGGAAAAATAAAAATGAAAATGTTTGTTCAGGATGCAAGGGCTGGTGTGTCCGAAGGGGTTGGCAGCAGAATCTCAGGTAGGAACAAGGTGTCCAAGTGTCTTGAAAGGGGGTCTGCGGCAGTCTTGATCAGGTCTTTGGAGTAGGTGGTAGAAGCGGTCTTCAGCGGTTGCAACAGGTAGAAGTCCAAAAAGCGTAGTAGTAGTTCAAATGTCAAAGCCCAAGTGCTAGGGTGCGTCCGGTACACGAACTGCAATGAGGTCTGATCTGGAAGCAAGGAAGTCGCAGACTGATGCAAAGATCCATGTCACAAGTTGCTGCTCCTGTAAGTCCGCGAGTCGGGATGCCGGCCGATGAAACAGCATGGTGGCCAAACCAGCTGCATAATCTCCATGAACAATGAGGCAGCAGGCCATCGTCCTTGTGCACTTGCCATTAGATCCTTTATCGCCGACATCACACAAGTCCACAAGCATTGGACAAGAGAGACAAGGTAGTGGAGAGGACAGATGGGACAAGGCTAGGCAAAGGTAAGGGCAGATCAGACATCAGGAATCAGGGTCAAGGGGAGGGTGGCTGGGTTCAAGGGTGTGTGTAGAGCAGGGTTGCGAGGGTTGCGAGGGTTTCGCGGGGGTTTATGCCATAGTTATATAGGTATCTAGGACATAGGATTAGCACGATCATAGGCGCGGACAAGTTTCATGGCGTTCTTAAGATTAGAGAGAGGTTCCCATGTAGATTCTTCGTCGGGGTATCTGGTGCATTTGACTTTGTATTCAGTAATTGGTTCCGGATGGTCAGATACCTGAGTAGTTCGTCGACCGATGGTGGTTTCGACAACGAATTCAGGGCCTGTGGGTAGCATGATTGGTGGAGGTCTAGGATATGGGCGGTCGGCGAACTGGGGCGGGGATTCATGGTATTCCTTTAGGTACTCGACATGGAAGACTGGGTGGACACGACTCATGTCAGGGGGAAGTTGGAGTTTGTAGTTGACGGGGGAGGTTTGTTCAATGATGGGGAAGGGACCGAGCCATTTGTTGGAGAGTTTCTTGGACAAGCCGTGTTCGGGTTCAAAGCGTTTGGCGGAGAGCCAGACTTTGTCCCCTACTTTGAATGCCACGTYGCGTCTATGTTTGTTAGTCTTGTTGGCTTGTTGTTCTTGGGTTCCTTCAATGACTTTTGAGGCTTCTCTCAAAAGTCTGTTCATTGTTGCTACCCATTCATTGAGAGAGGGGCAGGGGGTGGATGCGTTAAGCTGCGAAGGAGGCAAGAAGTCAGAGGGCAAGCGAGGGTGGTAACCAAGATCGAGGTAGAATGGAGACATGCCGGTGGAAGGGCAAACGACGTTGTTGTAGGCAATCTCGGCGGTTGTGAGCAACTGATCCCAATCGTGTTGACGAGGATGACAATATTTCCGCAGGATTCTTTGGAGAGTATCGTTCATCTTCTCTATTTGTTCAACGGTCTGTGGATGGAATGCAGTGCTATACTTGAGAGCGTGGTTCCGTAGGCCATGAAAAGGTGTTTCCAGAATTGTGAGAGAAAGCAAGGATCACGGTCACTGATGATGTTCTCGGGGAGGCCGTGATGGCGAGCAACGTGGTCGAAGAAGAGTGTGGCGATGTCTTTGGCACTGTGCAAGGTCGTGCAAGGGATGAAGTGGGCACGTTTGGTCAAGCGGCAGACAATGACATAGATGTAATCATGCCCGCGGTCGGTCTTGGGAAGGCCACACACGAAGTCCATGGAGATGGACTGCCACCGGTGAGTTGGGATGGACAATGATTGGAGCTTGCCGGGTTTGGCCCTGTTCGAGGGGTTGACAGCTTGACACGTGGGGCATGAGAGAAGGTATGCTTTGACGTCGGCAAGCAGGGAAGGCCAGTAGAAGTAGTGGGAGATGGTGTCAAAGTTTTTCTGGAAACCGAGGTGTCCTGCAATCTTGGCGTCGTGGTGCTCGACCAAGAGTTGAGTATCGAGACCACGTGCATCGGGGATGCAAAGTCGGCGAGTGTCTTTGGTATCGATGTAGAGAAGGTTGTCGTGAAGGGAGTAGTCGGGGACTGGGTCAAGATCGCGGAGCTTGTTGTAGATGGTGGCGAAGTCTGGGCAAGAGAGGTAGCCTTGGGTGTATCGGTGACGGAGTGATGGGAGGAGTTGGATACGAGTCATGGTGGCATAGACTTTCTCGGGGGGCTTGTGGTCGGGTCGTCGAGAGAGGGCATCCGCAACGCGGTTGCTTTTGCCGAGGATATGGCAAATGGTGAATGTGAACTCAGCAAGCAAGTCTAGCCAGCGGGCTTGGCGTGGAGTGATATCTTTCTTGGAGAGGATGGAGGAGACGATGGTGTTGTTAGTGCGGATGGTGAAGTATTGCCCATCGAGGTACGGGCGCCAGACTGTGAGGGCGTGAATCACGGCGAGGAGTTCCTTCTCGTTGGAGGGGTAATTCATCTGCACGGGAAGGAGCTTCTTGCTAGCGAAGGCGATGGGGTATTCGCCTGGTGGAGCCTCGGAGTGAGTGGGGGAGTTCTTGATGGAGGGGGTGTCGGCGATGTCACGAGGGAAATGTTGGGACAGTACGGCTCCAATGGCGAAGTCGGAGGCGTTAGTGGTGACATAGAAGTGGCGAGTGGGGTCGGCGATCTTGAGGACAGGGGTCGTAGTGATGGTTTGCTTGAGTAAGTCGAAAGTGTTTTGGCGGCGATCGTTCCAATTGAAGGGCTCGTCCTTGCGGGTGAGTTCGTGGAGAGGGTAAGAGATCTAAAAAAAGTTGCGAATGAACGGGCGGTAATAGTTGGCAAGGCCGAGGAAGGAACGGAGTTGGAGGAGGGTCTTGGGCGGGGGGTACTCGACGAGGGTTGTAACCTTCGAGGGGTCCATACGGATGCCTTCAGCGGAGACAATGTGGCTGAGGTATTCGACGCTCGAAGCGGCAAACGTACATTTGCTGAGCTTGGCGTAGAATTTCTGCTCTCGGAGGATTGAGAGGACTTGGCGAATATGCTGGAGGTGGGACTCGAAGGTGGGGCTAAAGATGAGGATGTCATCAAGGTACACGACGACACAAACTTCGAGGAGGTCACGAAAGATGTGATTCATGGTGGACTGGAATGTGGCGGGGGCATTGGTGAGTCTAAAAAGGCATTACGAGGAACTCATTGTGCCCGAACCAAGAGTGGAATGCGGTCTTATGGGTGTCCTCCTCGCGGATTCGGATCTGGTGGAAGCCACTGCGAAGGTCAATCTTGGTGAAATATTTGCCTCCACGAAGTCTGTCAAGGAGCTCGGAGATCCGAGGTAAGGGGTACTTGATCGTGATCCGGTTCAAGGCGCGGTAGTCTGTGCACATGCGGAGTTCCGAAGTTCCACCTTTTTTAACAAAAAGGCAGCTAGTACCGAAGGGAGATGAACTCGGCGTAATGAACCCTTTTTCAAGGAGCTCATTGAGTTGCCGCTTCATTTCTTCAGCTTCGGGGACCGAGAGTTGGTATGGAGGACGGCAAGGTGGAGAATGCCCGGGCTCCAAATCGATGGTATGGGATACGCCACGATCCGGAGGTAATCCGGCAGGCAGGGACTCAGGGAAGACGTCCTTGAACTCGTCGAGGATAGAGGTGAGGGCGGGGTCAAAGGGGGGGGCTTGATCGGGTTTGTCCGTTGGGAGCAAGTCCTCAGGACTTCCGCGGTCAAGGACAAGGCAATAGTAGGCGGAGTCGGGGTTCATGCGGGCCATGTGGAGGAATTGATGTGGGGTGACGGAGCCTTGGGAGGTCGGATATGGGAGATAGGGAATGTCGATGGTTGTGTCGGGGGGGTTGGTGAGGCGGAGGAAGTTGGGGTGGAATGCGTATGGCATGTAGCGKTCCARCCACGRTGTTCCTAAGACGATGTCGCACATYAAATGCATGACATCAAATGAGACCTRACTGCGGAGGGTTCCTACYGTCATGGTGGTCTCGGGAATCGTGCGGTCCACTACGACGGCGGTGTCTTTGTCCCCTAGACGGATCGTAATCGGGGAGTCGTAACCGGTAGAGGTAAGACCGGCTTTCCTGACACACGCGTCGGTGATGAAGTTACCGATGGCTCCTATGTCGAGGAGGGCCCGTAACTAGGGTGGCGCTATGAATTTAAGGTGGAAACGGGATGAGTTGGCGGTGGAGATAATGGTGTTGAGGCGGCGTTGTTCGTTGCCTAACTGGACAAGTCGATCGAGTTGAGCTTGTTCTTCAACAACATCGGAGAAGGTGACAGAGGATGGATTTGGAAGGAGGGTGGAGGAGCACGAAGCAGTGGGGGGCGTCTCAAGTGATGAAGGTTGCGACGCCTCGGGGTCATCCGATGGAGAGGGTGTCACCGAGGAGGGGGGAGGCAGACGGATTGTCGATGCCAAATGGGCCGTCGGTGCGACGGGGGATGTCACCGGCGGGTGGAGGCAGACGGATTGTCGATGCCAAATGGGCCGTCGGTGCGACGGGGGATGTCACCGGCGGGTTGGCCGGCAGACGAGTTGTCGATTCCGGGACGAGGGCCCGGGGGCTGTGTTCAGGACGAGGAGGGACCTGCGCCTGCGGAGGAGGGTGACGCGGAGGTTGCGGGTCGAGGGGCCGATGATTGGCAGGTGAACTGTCCAACATTGGGGCAGTTAGTTTGTTGGTGTCCTAACTGGCAACAAAGGAAACATCCACCCTTTGCCTGAAGGTAGGCTCTTTCCTCGGGTGTGAGTTTCTTGAGGCGGCCCGGGGGGGTGGTCGGGGAATGGTGGCTAGAGCGATCTCTCTTTTCCATTCGCATGGCAGAAAGCTTGTCGGGGGGGAGTGATGTGGTGTCTAGTGGATCGGAGAGGGTGTCAAGGTTGGGGGAGGTGAACTCGTCCGAGGAGGTGATGGAGGTGGTGTCCTCGGAGGCGATGTTGTGGAAGAAGCGAGGGCGGGAAGGGGCCGATGTAGGTGCGGTCTTGTAGGGGGAGAGGATGCGGTCGAGTTGGAGGGTACGAGTGAGGAGGTCGACGAGGGTCATGGGGGGCTCGTGGACAAGGGCAGCTGCCAGGTCTTTGCGGCAAACGCGCTTAACGTGGGAGATGAAAGCGAAATCGCCGATGACGTCAAAGGGGATATGTTGGCGAAGCGAGCGGACGTACTGCACAAAACGGTCGGTTGGTCCGGTTTGTTGGAGCCGACAGAATTGGTCGATATACTCGTCGACCGTTTTCTGTGGGCGGAAGGTGGAGGTGATGAGGGTGGCCCACTCGAGGAAGGTGTGAGGCCAGAGACCGACGTGATGGCGATTAGACATTTCGGTGTACCACCAGCGAGCAGCGTTGTCCAGAAGTCGGCCGCCAGCGATGGGGAGCCAGTGGATGACGGGGATGCCATGAAGGGAGAAGGCTTGTTGGAGTTTGGTGAGAAAGAGGAGGGCATCCTCATGGGGTTGGCCCGGGAAGGTGGGGATTTCGTTGACGCGGAATGATGGGGGGATTTTGCCTTCTCTGGGGTTAATGGTGGCAAGGGTGTTGAAATCAAGGGTGGGAGAGGGAGAGTCGAACAGGGTGAAATAATTGGCGGGGTTGGTGGGGATGAGAGCATTTGGGGGAAGTAGTGGAGGAGCGGGATATGTGACGGCAGGGGTTGTCGTCTTGGGCGAGGGGGGAGGTGGAGCGACCATGGTGGAAGTAGTGGTGGATGAGGGTGGGGGTGTACAAGTGGACGGTGTTGGTGTGGAGGTTGAAGCGGAGGCTTGTCCGGAGGAGGGGGTGGGTTGGGGTGTGGAGGAGGGGGGTGTGATCGTGGTGACGACCGTGATGGAGGGGTTGTCCCCTTCGAGCACGGTGACGTGGTCGGATATGGACGACACGGTGGCCTTTATGTCGTCCAGAGAGGTTTGGAAGGTGTTGAGTGCGTGGAGGATGGCGGAGAGGTCAGAGGTGGCGGTGTTTGTTGGTGGTTGTTCGCCTGCGAGGTTGCGGGCGATGCTATCGACTGAGTCGGTGCGGATGTCAGACATGTTGATGGAGGATGCGGCCATGTCAGGGGAAAAGGGAGTGGAGGACGCGACCGGAACGGATGTGGAGGATGCAGCAGCAGCGGTGGCGGCGGCAGCGGCGCGTTGGGAGTTCTTGGTGTTGCGTGGTGGCATGTGGAGATTCGCAGGAGGGGGAGGGGGGGGGGAGGAGTTTCTGATTTTTTAATCAATAAATAAAGATAATTGCCAAGGTTTTCCAAAGAAGAAAAAAAATCCGAATTTACAAAATGTCAAAAAAGAATTAAATAAATTTCAAGAAGGAGGATTTTTTTTTTTTGAAAAAGGAAAAGATAAAAGGAATTTCGGGATTTATGTGGAGGCAGGGTGTGGGAATTAATTTAATTCGGCAAAAATGCCCGCAAAAAATTAATTCGAGAAAATTAAAATTTAAGATGAAGATTTTACGAAAAAAGGAATGAAATTAATTGAATTCTGGAATTCAGGATTTCCGAAAAGAAAAAAAAGAGAAAAAATGACTTTTAGAAAATATTTATTTGAATTTAAAATTTATTTAATGGATTAAATGCAAATTTAAATTGTTAATATTTAATGAATGGGTTTAATTAACTTTAATATCAATGCAATTTAAGGGATTTTAATAAATTTGAAACGAATTTAAAGCGACTGTAATTCATTTCAACGAATTTTATTAAATGAATTAAATACTAAAACTGATTTGATTGAAGTTAACTTACTTTAGTGTAAATTAACGGATTTAGATTGGATTTTAAGTTAATTTAAGTGTAATTGCCGAGAAATTTGAAAATGAAATTCGAAAAAAGGAGATGTCAAAAAATAAAATTAAAAAGAAGGAGTTTAATTGAATTCATGTTTGATAATAAGGTGAAGATGCGAAATTCTAATCCAATTTGAAACGTCCAGTTGATGTAGCTCAGTGGTTAGAACACCGGTTGGAAATGCGCATTGTGGTATGAGGTTGCGGCGGGTTCAAATCCGCAGCCTCACGCATGGACACTGGCAGGGCGTTAGAATGACGCACGGCTGGACACACACACCTTGGGCTGACGCATGGTAAGCTATTACAGACACTGCCTGCGCACCACCCAGGGGACTGTCCATGGTGTTGTATGTTGGGTCCTGGCCTATGAGGGGTTTGCCTGATACAGTTAGCAGTCTAATGAGGATGCAGGTACGGGTTTGTGGTTAGACTGCTCATGTGTGTTGGTTACCTTAGGCTCTGCTTTGCGGGGGGCAAGGACCTTAGGTGGGATGGGATCCCGTTTGTGGGGAGGGTTGGCTTGGGACAAGCTCTGCTGGAGGATATCGGAGGGGAACCTACAGTAGGGGATTGTCTTAAGGGATCCCGGTCGGAGGGGTGTTAGTAGACAGACTCTTGTGGAGTAAATCGTTGGGGAACCTGCAGTAGGGGCTGTCTGAGGGGGATCCTCTAAGATAGGATGGTCTGGGTCCCATAAATTAGTTGCTGACTGTAGATAGGTACCTGTCGTGGGTCCAGAAACCGACCTCTACAACACCCTGGGCTTTAAAAATAATAATAATAATAATAATAATAATAAAAACGAAACGTTAATTATTTACTTTCAAAAAGGAAAATGTAAATTTTCAAAAATAAAGAAGTTGGGGGCCGCGCGAAACATGCGCTAACGCAGCGGCGATAGCGGCGGTGGCGGCGCCCGGTCGTCGGAGGCAGCTGCGTAGGTTGTAATGTCGAGACATGGTGACGCTGATCCTTCACGTGCACCTACCCTGCCAGGCACCATAGCTGTGTGAGAGCTATGGCGATAGTGCCCTGGCGCAGCCTTGCCCTTGAGTGGGGAGGGAGTGCCTTGCACTCTTACGCCATGGCATCCTGGCAGCTCCATATTCTACACCTGATATCTATACCAACCTCTATACCTAACAAGATCTAGACACCAGAGGAGCCGTCCTCCCCTTAAGCTTTTGCTGGAAAGGGGGGGCTCCTTTTTCAACATCTAAAGGGCGGATCAACCGAGAGGGAACTAGCATGAAGCGCTGGCGGCGCTACCGGCAGCGGCGCTACTAGTGGAAGTGGGAGTCTACTGGCGGTGGTGGGAGCGCTATCTGTGGTACCTAGGGCGTGGAGTGTTAGCTATGCACGTGCAGTGATTGGAGATCCCTCGGTCCACCATAGCCTTCAGGCATTCGTTAACTGCAAGAAACCATGGAAACTGTCCTGGCGGTGTTACCAGGATTACATATTTGGTGCAGATCTCTGTATCTAGCCATATGTTGGCCCAGAGATAGTGCGACTGGGAGGTTGAGCCAAGAAGCCACGATAGATAGAAATTGATTGACATGGGAAGTTTTGTCCTGGAGTGCATTGGCGTTGGTGGGATAATGGAGACTCGCATTGAAGAATTTGCTACCGCATTATTCCAGATACATGGAGGAAGAATACGTACCTTTCCAGTGGCAAATGCTCTGGCAGCTGTTCGTCGGCAAGATGCATAGACGAAGAGTAGGATATCAAGCTTTATCAACTGGAGATCTGGTCATTTTCGCTTGGAACCGACACAAAGAGTAGCCTGAAGGCAGCCTTGCAGGATGAATCAGGACACAAGTCCAAGATGAACGGAGAGCTTCCTGGATCGCATCCATATGGACACAGCAAGTGGAGAAAGTCCGGTAATACCGTGCTGTGCAATACTTGAATTTCGGGGTCCAGCACCTGGTCCGGCTTGCTCGATAGATTCATTCTTTTAAATTCCTAATTCTGTACTCAGCCGTATTTGTTGGTTGGTTTCATAGATTTAGGGCAAGTTCATCGAAATGAGGTTCTTCTTCCCTATTGCATATAGCTACACCATACTTGGTCAAGGGGATTTGCTAGGTTCTTTCCGTCTGATGGGAAAATGTGTGTAATGTATCTGGCTTTAATTGTAGGCACCCTTTGCGCACTCTAAACTCTTCTAGTTTGAAGATCACGACCATCGGTAGACTGTCATGGATTGTGCCGACAGCCTGCTTCCTTCCTTTCCAGTCGGGCTGTGCCAGCGGAGAGAATTAGGTTGTATTTCGAAACCTTCCCTGTTTTGCTAGTTTTCTTCTCCCACCTGTTGTAGTAGGGGCACGATTTTGGTGTTATGGGCAGAATTTGTTTCCTGTATCTGGCCGAGTTTATAGGCCAAATTTATGCCTCCGCTATTCTGAGCCTATAACTTGGTCTCTAGCTATGCCAGCGCAGCCAGTGGATTGAATTGGGTCGTCGTACTGTCGCCTGCGCTCTACCACACGGCCTTTATTTGCAACAAAGAGAAGAACCAGTGGGAAGTCTGGCTTTTCTTTGCCCGCAGGCTCTCTGATCGTTTTTTCTCTATTTTGGTTGAACCGGGAATATGATTGGAGTAAGACTCAATGTTGGTTTCGCAGTTTTGGTTTGGATCTGCTGACAATAGAATGGATGATTGTCATTTCCGACGTATGGGGTTAATTGGTGTTTTTTTCTTCTTGCCTGTTTTAGGTAACTTGCTGTTTGGTAAGTTGGTTTAGTCATTATAAGAATAGTTAACACGAAGGAGCAGTGGGAACTCCTATGGTTGGATGATACGAGAGACCCGGTAAAGAGCAAACTAGAGTTGTATCCATTGGGTGCGTGGTGGGAAACCCGTCTTGGCAACAAAGGCTCTTTACAGTGTTCTGGACAATGTTGATGAGAAGGTATCCCTACAGCTTATTCGTCTATTCGTCTATCGACAGCGGCACTACGGGGGCAGTGTGAGTGCCATCGTCAATGGTGGGAGCGCTAGTCAAGTGTAATCATTATAAGAGTATTAGTTAACACGAGGGAGCAGTGGAATACCAATGGTTGGATGAAAGGAGAGACCCGGTGAAGAGCAAACTAGAGTTGTATCCATTGGGTGCGTGGGGGAAAACCCGTCTTGGCAACAAAGGCTCTTTACAGTGTGATTGGACATTGATGATGGGAGGGGAACCCTACAGCCTTTCCTCGTGCCTTGCTTCTGGCCTTGAGCTTATAGGCAGTCTTAGTTAGTAATGACTTAGCCGTCTATTTGAATCCTGGTGGAAAGTATTAGCAGGGTACTTGGACTGAATTTTAGAATTTTAGAATTGATCCGTATCTAAGAATTTAGCATGCCCTTGGAAATAATCTTAGGGTTGTATGGTAAAATTTTTGTGAATTGATTGGGCATCTTGAGATTTGCGGTTCATAGCTCGTAGTTCTCGGCCATTAATGTTTCGATCTTAGAAGCACGCCGGTTGTTCCTGAGTAGTAAGGATAGAATATTGCCATAGATTTGCTTTGTAATTTTTCTTTTTTGGAGACTCCTTTATGGGACACTGGACCCGGTGTCCAGGAGCCTAAGCTGAGTATTGGCCTCAGCGAGCTTGTACCGGGTTGATATGTAGGGGTGTGTTCCCGGGCCCCAGTGGTCTCAT
>BFEA01000535.1:728842-741827 GCA_003427395.1 Chara braunii | reverse complement strand
GGGGACTGGGGGGTTGGGCAGGCATGGGGGATCTCGTGTTTGGGATCGGGAACGCGCGGGGGAGATTGAGATCGGGGGGGAGTCGTAGTCAGGGGGGGGATCGCGACGGCGGGAGAAGAACGGTGCACGGGGGAGTGAGGTGGGGCAGTAGGGATCGGAGGAGGAAGGTGGAAGCGGTGTCGGGATCGGGGAAAGGGGGAGGTCCTGATTCGGTTTGGGGTGGGGGCGCGGAGAGTCGGGGTTGCGCGCGGGAATAGCGCGGGGGGAAGTCAGGTGTCAGGTGGGAAAATGCGGTGGGGGAGGGGGAAACGGCGCGTGGGGGAGGAAGATCGAAAGTCGGGGAGGGGAGGTTGCATGGGAGCGGGATCAGAGTCGCGATGAAGAAGAAGAAGAAGGAGAAGAGGAAGAAGATAATGAAAAGAAGAAGAAGAAGAAAATAGTAAAAAATAAATAAAAATAATAATATAAAAAGGAAAATTGTCATCGATTACTTATCTGCGCGGAGGTAGCAACTACGATGACGAGGATGGCACGGCGCGGCAACGAGGACGACGGGCACGGTGATGGAAACGTGGCACGACAATGACGATCGCGACGGTGGCGATGATGACGTGGCACGACGACAACGATCGCGACAATGATGATGTCGTGGCACGGCCACGACCAACACGACGATGATGCTGATGACGTGGCACGATGGCGATGGTCTCAATGATGACGATGATGACATGGCGACGACGATCTCGACGATGACGATGATGACGTGGCACGCGACGAAGGCGATGATGAAGCCAGGTGGGTCGGGCGGGTTCGAACCGCTCCGGTACCAGTGTGACGGGGCTGAGGCAACGCGGCAGGGAGAGAGAGGGAGAGAGTGAGAGCACACACAGCACACACACACACACTCACTCAACTCGCCACAGACTCGACACGACTCGACGGACGCAGACACAAAGTGGCAAAGTCGCAAAGTCGAAGTCTTGGATTTTCGAACACCATGTCGAAGCAAGTCACACCGAAGGACAAGTACAGCAGCAGAAAACTGGTACGAGAATGGTCCCCGTACCGTGCGCGGAGCCAGTATAAGTACCGGTGACACGTACGGTACCAGGGGCATTTCTGCAAAGGCCCCGAGGGCAGAACTGAAAAATGCGGTATTTGAAAGTGGCGCCCGAATTGCAGCATGGCGCCAGTTGTCCAAAATCCTACGGTACCAAAAGAGGGGTTTGGAAAAAGGGTGCCGGGCCGAAAACGGGATGCAGCCGAAACAGCAAAAAGATAGACCAGGGATCGAGCCCTGGCGGAGTCCGTAACAATCACCATCACCATCCTCCGCTGAGCAAGCCCGGCTATGGATGCTCAGCGCCCGCTGCACCAGCAGCGCCCAACACCACAATGCACCCGTGCTGTGCGCCTCTTCCTGCCCTTGTGCAATGACTTGCTGGTTTCTGTTCATCTGTAGCCTCTCTCTTGTCGAGGCTGTACTATCTGTAGGTTAGATTCGTTATTTTGTTTGGCTGAGGGCTAACCGAGAGACCTGCCTGTAAGGAAAATCCGTGAGGGACATATCTGTAAATTCGGGAAAATACAGGCCCGTACTAACTGAATTTCCTACAGCTACCCTAACTGTGAATAGCAGACCCGGGCTACCCCTAGGATAGACGGTCCTATAGCCTGTAGCCGGGTTGGGAGAGGCCCTATAGGCCGAAACAGAAATGGTATCGGTTGGTCAGTCAGTCCGGTCTCGGTCGATTCTAGTTAGAGTAGACTATAGATAGGTTAGGCACATCGGTTCAGGGCTTTTGGAAGTTGGTACCGAGTACATCACGGCTGTGCCACGCGTGAACCAGAAGTGGTGACGGCTCAGAGTGGAGGGAGACAGACATAGCCAGACCTTCGGAGCGCCGGCCCTAGCTGGGACCTGCGCTGTACTCTGTCAGCACACGGGGCTGTACAGAGGTCTGGGCTACTCGAGGTCTGCTGGAGGTGAGAGAAGGTGGTGCCCAGCTGGACCCTCCTCCGGAGTAGGATTACAGGGTTGTGGCACTGCAGCCATAGCTGCAGCTCCTTCCTCAGAGGTCATCTTGTCAGGAGTGGTGGCGCTCCTGCAGACTTCCACCCGGGAAGTCTTCCGACACTTCGTCATCATCAGATACTGTGGCGTTGATCTTCTTCTTCATCCTCTGAGTGGCGCTTGGCCTCAGAGGCCTGTTTCAGGGTGGCGCTTCCCTCTGGAGGCTGTACATGGGTGGCGCTTGATGTTTCAGGGACTTAGGGGTGGTGATTGCGGTTCATCAGGGTTGGGGAGTGAAGCGAAATGAGCAGCGCACCATAGTATTGGGGTTATTCTGACAATTCGAGACTCCAAGTTTAATAAATAGTTGTGATACTGTGTCCAGACTATCATCGTTTCATTGTTTATTGGATGTGATCTACTCGGCTTTCCTTTACGACTGGTTGTGAGGATTGAGTGCAGTGAATTGCACGTTCAGTGTACCCTGTCATATCGCATCGTTAAGTCTTCCACTGTGTTTATCTCTCTCTGTGCGGTGCGACACTCCTCTCCTCTCCCCTTCCTTCTGTGTATGTATGGGCATACCTGGGAGTCTATGTGAGTGAGTGTCGGTCTTCAGACAACAGACAGCCAGAATCATAACACTTGACCTACCAGTGACCTCCAGTGCTCAAACCAGCAGCGCTGCCGCCAGCAAGCACACGACCAGAATCCTCCTTGGCTGCCATGCTCACTTTCCTTTATGGAAAGTGAGCTCTGCTTTGTCGAGCTCTGGGCCTGGCTGGAGGAGTTTCTAGTAGCTTCCAGTCGGGCGCTAGTGTCTGTGCCCAGGCCCTCAGTTGCTGTTACGGGCCTGCGCCCTTTATGGTTGGGCACGCCCAGGTAGCCCATAAGGCTACAAGTGTTCGCCGCGATCTCATTGGCTGCTGGCCAGTGTGTGACGAAGATCCTGCATTGTCATTGGCCTGCGGCCGTTCTGTGATTTGTCGGCCTCTGGTAGCTCACGCCCAGGGCCTCAACTGTACGTGCCCAGGGCTCAACTGCCTCTCGAGCTGCTGCTTCCGGAAGAAATAAGGGAAAGGCTCACAGTACCCTGCAACCAACTGGCGTGCTGCAACTGTCTGATACCCCACATGCAGAATTAACAAAAATAGGCCGCTCGTAAATATTCTGGCCCGCCATCACTTAGGGGGGGCACAAGCCTGTACTGGGCCTCAACCGAGATGTGGGGTGAGCCCTAGACAGGCCACTGTTCAGATTCAGGCCCGCATATAGATTCCAACAGCCCTTTAGTGTGATTACACTGGCCTGTACCCAGGCCTTGGCACGTATCAGCAGGCCTGCCTTCACTTAAGGCGGGCAAGACCTTTTCCAACACTGAGAAGGGCTCAAAACCTCGCACTCGAACGGACGGTTGCTAATTTTCCCACTATCGTGTGTGTTGCACGCTTCAAATTTTGAATTAATTTCAACCTTGCTTTACAGATGGATTTGGAAGCAAAGACAGAAAGATACAGTATATAACTAAGGCGGAGCTACGAGGGCAATCTTAAAACTTCTTCCTAGTCAGGAACCGTGGCTATTGCGGTCGTATAGACTGCCTCTGGCAACTCCGATGGAACTCCTTTGTCTGAATATCAGTTTTGCGGCATCGGGAAATCTCTTTGAATGTGTCTAGAAACCCATTCCCATTCATACCAAAGCACTAGGTGGGGGTGGCCCCGGGACGAATGACCCACACCCAGAGCTTGAGCGTGGGCGGGCCGAGCCAAGTGGGACCCGCAGCGGGGTCGACAAAGGCTCGAAAGTCTACCGGGGTTTGGCCCGACAACGGCTGTCTGGATTTTAACAACCCCCGGTAGCAGTGACCTCCGCGGGCGTAGCACTCAGCAGCAATATAGAGTACCAACAAAATGTGCAACACGGAGCATGGCACCAGAACAGGAACAGCAACTTGACGAACGTAGTATAATCAGCATCACAGGTCCTAACAGCTACAGCACCAGTCTTGGCCGTAGCACCGGTCTTAGTAAAAAGAGTCAACTGGCAACAGCGACTGGCTGCAGCTGACCGTTCGCTCTTCAAGCCAAAGTCCTCCCAACCATACCCAGTCCCGCTGCAACAAAAGATCTGCTGCTACACGCGGAGACTAAAATGTTTGCTGCAACACCTTGATATCAATTGTAATAAATCGAATACCAATGGCCTGCAGACCAATCTCAGCAGCAGCAAGCGATGCCCAACAGCCCGTAACTGCAACTCGAACTCCAAAACCAGCAGCAACCCCTTTGCTGAAGAAAAGCAGTTTTCCTTGAGGTGAGGCAGCTGCCCACTTTGTCACCAAGAGGTATGAGTTCCCTCTGATCCTGTCGCTCTCCTTCCACTCCTTCTCTTTTCTAATTGCCTCCTTTTTCCTCCCTGAACTTCAATCTGCTGCCGCTTCCTTGCTCAGGCGTTTCTCTACCATTCACATTCTTCTGTTTTCACTCATTGCACTCCTTCTGCCAAGAAATAAGAATACACCTCCCGCTACAATCCGGGGAGATGCAGTAATTTTATTTTATTTTTATTATTATGATTTTGTCTCGTTTGCTGCGTACTCAGCGAAAGTCCGTACGTAGCTCCACCCGTCTTCGTGGCCATAAGCGCGTCCCGACTAGGTAAGTGTCAGAACCTCCTCCATCTCTCTCCACTTCTCCTTCCCTTACTCTCGCTTCACTATCTCCACACACCTGGCTGGAGGCGTAGGCCAAGTTCATTCTGCTTGTGTCATCAGTAACGTGAAAAGAACGTGCGCGACTCGTGAAAATGGCCGTGGCCTTCAAAAGTGCTGATGACCACCAACAGGGCGAAGATCGTGAACATGCAAAGGCCACGAGTTGATGGCCTCAATGGAGAACAGAGCACGACGAGTCCACGACCAAGATGAGGGGCAGCGCCGGGGTCGAGGTGACCAAAGCAATTACGACCTTGAAGATGAACACGACCATCGGGCAGCGGATCACCAACGGGGAGGATGACGACAACGAGTGCGCTCAGAGACTGGCGATCGGGAGCGACTACAGGCCACCCAGCACTACTCTCCAAATCTGCCAAATGAGAACGGATCTTCCGCTAGAACAGGGGAGGATACATCGTCATATTCTAAATCCTCCCGAAGTAGTCGCGCAACCCCCGATCCCTATAGCGCCGAAATCGTGGCCTTAATGCAGAATCTGTCGCTGCCATTCTATCCACAGCATGCCAGAACCCCCAGTTTGCATCTTCACTCGCTCGTTTTCATTGAGAAACGGGCGAGTTACGCTGTTTTTCCCATTTGTCCTCTTTCTCTTCTCTTCTCTCGACTTGTCCGCACAACACCTTTTCCTCCTATCTCATTTTCTACTAACTTCCTACTAGATATGACCTCATACCTGATGTCGCCTACCCCCAAAACCCCAGTTTAACACTTTCCCCCGCTTGATTCTGATAGAAATTGAGTAAGTTATGATTTCCTCCTTCCTCCCTACTCATTCTTTTCTCCGCCTCTCTTTCTTCAGGTACCTGGACCTGGTCCCGGCCAGGTCCATGTATCTTCCTTCAGCCGTTCTGCTTCTCTTCTCCCTCTCTCTAGACCGCTATCTTACTACTTACTTCCCTTCTAGTCTTCTCCTCTCTTCTCCCTCTCTCTACCCCGCTATCTTACTACTTACTTCCCTTCTAGTCTTCTCCTCTCTTCTCCCTCTCTCTACCCTGCTATCTTACTACTTACTTCCCTTCTAGTCTTCTCCTCTCTTCTCCCTTCTTCTTCTTCCTCACTCTCGTCGTCGTCTTCTTTGTGTCGTCTTCCCCCCGTTGATACTTAGCGCAGTACTTAGCGCAGTCCGATAGGAGTTGGTCCGATTGCTCCAGCTATCCTCAGAGAAACTTCGGAGGGAACCCGCTATCGACCGGTCTGATTAAACTTCCGGCCCTATACCCACTTCTGAGGAATGATTTGCAGTATCTGCTGCGAGCCAGGAACTTCAGAGGGGACCAGCTGCTCGATGGTTCGGTCAGATTCCTGGCCCTGAACCACAGTCCGACAAACGGTCTGTGCGCCGGTATCGCTGCAGCCCCTACCTGAGTTACCTCTGGCCTCACTTTGCTCAGGTTGAGCTCATCATCTACCGCGCCCAAACATGCAGGCT
Organism: Chara braunii; assembly: GCA_003427395.1. Classification (NCBI taxonomy): domain Eukaryota; kingdom Viridiplantae; phylum Streptophyta; class Charophyceae; order Charales; family Characeae; genus Chara; species Chara braunii. The sequence goes on along the minus strand of BFEA01000535.1, from coordinate 735,644 downwards.
GACACTCAGGCCTCTCACGACAGATTATGGCTGGCGGATGGTGCATCTGTAGGTGGTCCTTTGCCAGATCTCTTCAGCCTCATGGGCTATACACCCACCGGTACACATGCACGTTAGCCCCCTCGGTCTGCGTTTCAATATGGGTAGGTTAGAGGAATTTCGTCAGCATCCCGCACTCTCAGGAACCCGAACGGACCTGCAAAAGGAGGCGCGGGCTCAAGACCCTGGACTGTCGTGGCGGCCACCCGCGGGGTGTTTCAATCACTCCCCACTACAATGCTGGTCACCGCAACTCATGCTGGCCAGCACCCGGCATCTTGGTCAACGACGGCGGCTGACAGAGTCGCTATCCGCCCCTGTCCAGGTGCGGATGCTCGACTTCTCTCTGTCCTCTCCTCGCTCAGCAATTTCAAGCACTCTTTAACTATCTTCCATGGTTCTTTTTTACCCTTTCCTCGCGGTATCCCTTCCTCGTCGGTCCCGGAGCCAGCTTCCGGCCTGGTCAAAGACGAGACCTTTAAAGATTGAGAAAAACAAAGGAAATAACTAAAATTAAATCAGGATGAAAATAGAGAACTGAGGGAGGCGGGGGACTCGTTGGCACCCTCGAGGTATTGCTAGTCAGACCTAGACTCGGGCCGTTCGACAAAAGTAAGGAGGATAGTCCCTTAAGACCCTCGACCCCTCAGTCTCCGCCGGTCGCGCTCCTCTGCTCCATCATCGCTTGCTGGCCTCGAACCCCAAACCTGTCACTTGAAAGTCCAATAACTAGGCCCAAGGCTGCGCTAAGTAGGCGCGAATCTCCACATGGACAGTCTTGGGTCTGTGATTAGGCTTACCAGTACAACCCAGGTCTCCGCCTTCACCCACTGGTCAGTCTCCCAACCGCCACATGAGGTCATTCGTGCCTAGGTTTGTAGTCGTCTCGTACCCTGCCGTCGGGAGCACCACATGCATCGCTGAACTCTCGACCTTTCCTCATGCTAGGTTTGACAATGTCGCACTCTTTCCATGTGTCGCCAAACACAGTCTTCCTGCATGTGCATAAGGTAGAGTCTTTATCCTCTTTGCGACGCACCTTGCCCGAGACCGAGCTGGTTCACAAAGTAATACTAATCCTTAGAAAATAAAAGAAAAATATAACCAAATTGCAAAACTATAGAGAAGGTAACCGGACCCTATGGCCTTTGACACCTTCCGTTGGCCTAGAATTGTCACTGACTTAAACGGTCATCCCACCATGCAACGCAATAACGAGCACCCCACACACTATCTAATTCGTTTGAATCTGGCTCGGATTCTCGCCAGAAGCGAGGCCACCGAGGTAAGCGCCCTGACGGGGTTTGTCCCATCGGCGCGTTACGTTAATCAAGGACGCTCCAGTGCGACCTTTAAAAAGGACGACAAATACCCTTGTAAGGGTGTTTGCTAGGACACCGCGTCAACAGATTTGAGTCCAAGGGGCCCTTCTTGTTTGGGCCTGGTCCCATTGAGTCCCTATGGGTCCCACGTAGGTCGCAACCAAGTCCCAATCAAGAAGAGTACCACAAGGTCCTACTTTCTGCCTCTACCGTACTGAAAAATGAATTTCAACTTCAAGAGAGAACCTACAAACTACATCCGTTCAGGATGAAAAGACAAAGCAATGTAGAAAGATATGACATTCAAAGCAAGATACTTCCTCTCTATATCCATCAGGTTAGTAAGCAGTTCGCACACCAATGCACACAACCAAGACTTCAGAGGAGTAGAAAAGAGACCCAGAAGTACCCCAACAGGACAAACAATACCATACACGCACACATGGGCAACCCTTGGGTGCATGACACTTACTTGAGTGGCCCGGACTCTGAGATGAAGTGTAACTCACCCCCCTTCCTCATATGGTCCTCCTAACCCTATTCGCTACCTCTACACTAGTGTCCTATCATGTAGGAGGGTCTGACTCCAACACCAAACTGCAACGCCGGATCCCCCGCCGATGATGAAGAACAAAGTAGCAACTTGCAGTCCATAGATGCAGAATGGCTACCTCCCTCAAGATCGCCTACTTGAGGAAGGCCCTTAAGTCACCAAGTGTCTGCCTTAGGTCAGATTCCAGGTGCGAGTGCCTCTCACTGGCGCCTCTCTCAACTTGTGGCATGAAGTCCTCTTGATGTGTCTCGCCACAACAAGCTCACTCTCAATCAACTTGGTCAGGTTCAGTGTCGACCCAACACGACCTAACCAGGTGGGAGCAGCTTCCCTAATCCACGCCGTCGGTGGGAATACCCTTACAAGGGTATCCGCCCTGGTTTTTGCAAGCGACAGAAAAATAAGTTTGGTTTAAAGTTTGAGTATACCGCGCGAGGCGGCTGAGTCTGCGGTTTACGTTTGACTGAATGGTTGACTAGAGTAGAGAGTGTGTGGGCGCGCAGGTTTAAGGCGCGCGTGATCTCGCTGCTTATTGATGGTGGTGAGGCCGGCATAATTGTCGGCCCAAATTTTATTTCTGATTAAACGAGGGTTAAAAAGATTCTGTCTCGATTGATTGATGGGCTTGCCTGTGACTTGTGCGTAAGTATGGAGGATGGCATCGACAACGATGATAATTTTGAAAATGCGTCGGCAGACCCGCGCGCCATGCAGTATCCGTTTATTTAGGTGTCCGTTGGCGCTAGACCTAGCCTGGGCCTAGCACTATTGGTTACGGTATTGGATTTTCAACTGAGGGATTCAGGGATCGAAGCCAGCCAGCGGCAGCGCAGGGGTATTGGAGCGGTGTGAAGGAACCCAGGGGTCGAGGGCCCGGCGGGGCTGTCCCCCTTGGTTTTGCTATTAGAAGGAAGGGGTGGTGTTGGTGGTTCCGTAGTTCCGCCCGTCGTTTATCGACGTTTAAAATTTCCCAAATATTTTATTATTTATTGAAGTTATTATTTTTCTTTTATGCTTCGACGTTCCTCGACCGAATGCGGCATTAGACTTAGTTGTTGACCAGGCCATAGAGCTAGCCGGGCGGCATAAGATGACCTCTTCGGGGTCGACACGGCGGCTGAGGACCGCGAGCATGCGTCTCTCTTTGTTGGCGGGCCCGTTCGGACTCCTCCGTGTTCGGGATGCTGGCGAAAGTCCTGCCTGTCTTGGGAAGCAGACCGAGGAGTTCAACGTGCATGCGAGCCGTTGGGTGATTAGACACGAGGGGGAGAAACCCTGAGTGTGTGAACCCGCTACGGGTGCACTGTCCGCCAACCACAATCTGATGTGAGAGGTTTGAGTGTGAGCATGCCCTTCGAGGCTTGACAAATGGAAGAATATGTCGAGTGGGGCGGGCCAGATCCGTGGAGGCACTATGGGGCATGCTTTCAGCTGTGTCCTTCGAGACTTTCGTCAGAATTGGGACAGTCCTAAGAAGATTAGCATGACCCCTGCGTCTGGTCCCGCGCTGGGTCGCGGGGCCGACGGCTCAGTAAGGGCATCGCTCGTCAACCACGATTTGTTGTGTGGGGCCTGAGTGTGAGCACGCTCGTCGGGACCCGAGAGCTGGTAGACTATGCCTGACCAGGGCGGGGGCCATGGTAGCGGCTAGTCACTTGGAACCCCCCTCCTCTTCAGTTTTCAAAGTCCTCACTTGAGCCTGTCTCACCTAGGCCCATGCTTTAGGCTTTGTGGTAGGCCGTGCCCTCCCGCTCTCCGAGGAGCCAAAGTCTCCTCAACAGCCAGCGCTGACTCCGCCCTTCGGGACTCGCCGTCCGACTGTCTGCATCAATCGGACCAGTGCAGTGCCTGGGATAATGCGCAGGCCTTCATCTACCGTGACGGGCGGAGCTAGAAGGAAAGGGGTGAGGGCTAGTCAATCAATCTAGTATCTAGTTCTCTTGGTGGTCTCACGTTGTCGGGTAGTCGAGGTTCGGCCGCAACGTTTGCTGGAGAACGCACCAGCAGAGCAGCAAAGGCGACGGACGCAAAGGAGAGGACAAAGCGGGCGCTAACGTTAAGCAAAAGAGAAGCAAGGGGGGAACGCTTTGACAAAAGGAAGTGGCTATGGCGGAGCAAAGAATGCGGTTCTCGCCGGATCCTTGATGGAATCGGGTGAACCAAAGGTTGGATTTGGGGTTTTAGTGTTAGGCAAATGCAATAGGAGCATTAGTTTTGGGGCTAGGTTAGTAGATTGGGAGTTAGTATAGAGAGGGTGTGCGCGGAGCTATTGGAGGGACGTGGATATGAAGGGGTGAGAAAAGTGGATCTAACCCGTTTCTCAACAAGAACGGGCAAGGAAAAGGGTGAACGCGATGTTTCGAACCATCGTGAATCCGATCGTGATGTCGGGTTTCGTGTTGGGATTAGGATTCTGAAGTTATGTTGGTCGCAGGCTGCGTACAGGGAGGTACTTCTAAAAATGGCAATGAATCCTGTCGTGTTCTAGCGGAAGATTCACCCGATTTTGCACATCCTATCGAAGGAAGTGGAGTGAAGCCAGCTGCGGGTGTGGATACCTACCTGTCGGTCGGGGAGTACTCATCCTATCGATCGAAGTAAGTGGAGCATGCCGTGCAGGGAGGGGCGACTTACCTCGTGGCTGGCCGAAGCAGCAGTTTACGTTTGCACGCTCCAGCGGTAGATTCGTACGGATTCAGCACGTTCTGTCGAACCGAGGAGTGGCGAGGGAGCGAGCAGTGAGGTGGGGAGCAAGCAGCGAGGTGGAAGGCTTGCCGTTGGCTGGTGCACTGACCATCCTAGCGGTCTTGGAGGGGCAGTGTTTCCTTCCATTTTCTAGCAGAACATCCATCCACTTTCTGTGTGGAACAAGGTTGTGGTTGTGACACACGAGATTGTGACTCCTCTCTTCATCAGATTAAGGTCTCCATTACTCATAGCTCTCTCCATGGTACTCGCCACTGTAGTGTTAGTCCCTGCGTTGACTTGGCCGACGTACCCGTGACACGGGATCACTCTGCGGTTGTGAGTAGGCAACCTGAGTAGGCATGTCCTATTGGTTCTCAGGCTTGCTCCTCCAACTCTGTTTTCTGACACACGAAGTTAGAGACGGGTATCTAAGTCACGGGAGGCTGTGAGACTGCCATCTGCATGCATTTTTCGGTGGGCTGTTGCCGCGGCGCTCAAGACAATGGGTTTTGAATGAACTATGTTGAGCCCTTCCTCAGCTACGCGGTTGCTATCCTTCAGCTGCACAGCTACCGAGCGTCTTGTTGCTGATTCGAGGTGGCGACCCTTGCTGTGTTTCTCGCTACACTAGAGTTGTGCCGTGGAGTTTATTGTCGCGCAACACTTCCCGCTGCGATTCACTATGCATTGCTGCCACATTGCTACAATGCCCTTCTACAGTGCAACGGCTGGTTTCCACTTCGACGCTGAGTTGTTATGGCTCTACTCGATTTGAGCACAGGGCTGTTCAACAAATAGGAGCTTCAGAGTAGCATAGCGACAGTTTGGTGGGGGAGGCGTGGTAGCAAAGGGGGGGGGGGTCAAATTTGGCGAAGGGGATTATTGCTGCAAGTCGGGAGTCCGTCAGAGGGGTCGACGCCCGACTGTTTGACTTTCTTTTGGTCAACTGCTGCATGTTTGACCATCATTGCGGGGCCCTCAGGCGCATCAAGGCAACAAGGCCCTCTCCCGGGAGTTGAGTTGTCCCTCTCTTGTATCTCGAGAGTTTGAAACCTCTTATCTTCTGCCCTTCTTATTCTAAGTCTGATCCTGTTCTGAGAGGAAGGCGACAAGCGGGTTCTGTCTGGGTCAACCGAAGGCTAGGAGAGTCTCCATAAGATTGGAGGACCCAGTGCTATGTTTATTTTCGATTGCCTGAAGGACAAGACAAGTTCCCATAAGATTGGGTGGTCTGGTTGCTTTGAATTGCGAGGGCTGCCTGTGTTTGACTTTCGGGGACCAAGCATTTTTCCATAAGATTGGATGACCCTGACTCTCTCTTGTTTTTTCTGAGGGGGAAATTCAGGCAAAGGATTGGGTAGGTTCCCATAAGATTAGGTGGTCTGGTCTGGAGCCACGCATACGCTGGAACCAAAAGGATAAATTTATCTATATTTTATACTATCTTACTTATGACCAGGCTAGTCAGACATTTTTCCATAAGATTGGATGGTCTGACTATAGCTTATCACCAACTGAAGACAGTATGGATTAAGAATAAAACAGAGGTAAAAAGGGACAGACTGAACCTTGATCTAAGATGATCGGTTCAGTCATACGTTACCTTAAAAGACTAAGTGCATATAATTATATATATAACTTGGATACTTAAATATTTCAGGGCGACTAGGTTGGATAGCCTAGTCATATACCTAAAGAAGAGAAAATTTGTAGTGCCCTGTGTTTGTGTATACTCTATGCGTGAGCTAGACAAATTCCCATAAGATTGGGTGGTCTAGCTTTAAGCCTTATGTTCGCAGTCCGTCAGGGGTGCGTTTTATGCCCCTGAGAACATTTTTCGTCGTCGTTCGTTATACGGTCGTTGGAAGGCTGGAAAAACAAGGCATGGTAGTTTAGGGGGTGGTGGCATCTTATTTGAAACTGCAGGACCGGTAGCTGCCCGTGGGACCGCACGGGTTTTGGTCCAGGACCACGTAGGACTGGTAGCTGCGCGTAGGAGGCCGAGGAGGCGGCAATCCTTTTTCGAAATTGAAACGATGTGTGTCCACTTTTCTCGAATAGCAGAGTTCCTCGAATAGAAAAAGTACACGTTGTATTCGAATACAACGTGTACCCTATCTATTCGGATTTCGAAAAGAAAAAACTATTGTATTCCAATAAAATTACTTCTTCTTTTTGTTGGAGGTCAGTGCCTGCCCTT
>BFEA01000535.1:712773-728447 GCA_003427395.1 Chara braunii | reverse complement strand
CACACACACACACACACACACACATACACACTCACATACACACTCACATACACACGCACATACACTCCTGTCTATTGATGGGGAGCGCCACATGCTGGAAACTGGGTCCAGCGTCCCATGAACATCGTGAATAAAGCACCAACCGGACCCACACACACACTCTCTTCGAGTCGTGTATAGCGAACATGATAAAACATACATATAGCATAATCACTACCTTACCCTTCCCGAACCACATAAACAAACGAACTATGGGCTGCGCACCCGTGCTCTCACGGTAAGTCAATAAGTTGGGTATAAGGGATACATCATTGAAAGGCTACGAACTATTGTTTGTCCAAGTTGACTTTGGGCTGGTGAGAGTACTTACCTTTGTGGTTTGGCCTTGCCTGTGGCTGAGTGAGATCACTACCTAGTCCGAGTTTCGGTTTGATAGGTAGTTGCTTTACTTGCTCGCCACGTGCTAGAGTCATAGGAGTTAGTTTCAATTCCTGCATTTTCTGAGCTAAGTTTATTTTACGTAGGTCAATTTCTGCATTTTCTGGGATCCTTTATTATACTTGGTCTTGTATAAATCTTGGTAAGTTACTTTCTCGACGGGAAGCGCTGCCGAAATTTCTACAAAACCAAGGAGTTAGTCAGATTTTGTCTTTTTCAAAGTTCAGTTTGTCTAAATTTTATGTATGGCTTAGTAAAAATCTGGAAAGTCTCCTTTTCTAAAAGGAGTGCTGCCCAAATTTTTACTAATTTAGGAAGTGAGATAAATTTGGTCTTTGGGGAGTCAAAGTTATTCTAGCTTTTTAGACTTAACTTTGTATAATTTTTGGAAAGTTACTTTCCTTACGGGAAGCGCTGCCGAAATTTCTACAAATCTAAGGAGTTAATTAAATTTTGTCTTGGCTGAACTCAAGTTACTTTGAGTTCTTATCCGACTTAGTATAAATTTGGCAAGTCTACTTTTTTAAAGAAGATGCTGCCCAAAGTTTTACTAATTCAGGGAGTTAGACAAAATTGGACTTTTAGAGTTCGATATTATTTCAAGTTTTCATATTTAAGCTAGTATAAATTCCGAAAAGGCACGTTTCGTATGGGAAGCGCTGCCAAAATTTTCTTAGCTTAAAGGATTTAGATTATATTTTGACAGGTGGCTATTCTGGCGATCCACTCTGTATAGAGGAGATTTTGCAGGATCTACGTTTCTTTGTATACTTATTTAGACATAGACTCAGACTTAGTTAACTAGGACGATTTGAATAAGATCGAGACATGGAGATTATTCTCCATCGACTTATAGATCTAGCTTGGAATTTGGCCTGTTTTGTGTTGCAGGTCCTCTTGATCGTTTAATTGAGGACTTGGATTATATTCAATTTGATCCTACGATGATCATTTTTTGTTATCACTGATAACAGGCCGGTTGTCGACTCGTCGGTTTACGACTTACCTCCAATTCACTCTCGACTACCCAGCCTAAAGGCTTTAGCCTGGTGATTTTGATTGTTTTATTAAGGTTTTCACCCAGACTTTTATTGAATGGCCATTTAACTAAGGTACTAAGTACTTATTTTGGAAGGTTGGACAAAGGTTGGGGTATGCATGACTAAAGCAAGGGGTATGAGTATAGGGAATGGTTGAAGTTAACCCCATGTAGTGTATGGACTTTTGGTTGATTCTTTGATGTGATTGCAGGTATGTTTTGTGGTTCGGACTTTGGAATTGACTGTCTGCGATCGCATACATATATATGGCTGACAGGAGCCCCACGGTGATTGTGAAAAGTGTTCGCCACATATTTATTCCCCTATATATATATATGCGTATGTACCTATGTTTGAGTGTTCACGTGACCTAAAGAGCCCACGCTTGAGGGTTGAATTGAGGTTGAGATCGAAAGAGGAAAGGAGATTCCCTTCCTATGACGTTTTTGCTTCTTAAAAAGTTTCTTAGTCGGACGTTGGTCCTGGGCCTAGATTCGAGGTCCTTGTCCAGGACATCCCAGGTCCTAGACTCTGCATGGAAGGGATTACCCCCCGCGCAAAGCCTATTTGTCCTGCCTACAGGAATACTCAGCCTAACGGCTGAAGGTGTTGTCGGGGCTTAACGACTATTAGTTCAGCCGTGCAATGTCGTGAAGGGGTCGACCCTCACGATACTTCGAGATTGACACTTAGGTGTCATAAGTGGTACTCAGATCCACGAGGGACCGCTTGATTATGGGCACTACATAGTACGCCATCATTGTGACTGCTTGCGTATTCATGCATTGCTAGTCGATATGGAAAGACTCTGCATCCGCTCGATTTTATACTAAGTCTCGCGCGCGATGCCTATCTGATTTTCGGAAGGTTATGGGCGGACTACAAAAAGGGACTAGGAGTGTTGTTGTGTTGTTTGTTTTGTGTCATTCTGTGTGTGCATTGTGGTGTAACACGTGGTGAGTGAGATGCGTCCTAGTCGACCGACGACGAATCGGGCTTGGGACTTCAACCCCCCAGTGCGTCGGTTCGCGTGCGGGTTCGGTAGAGGCGTGGGACCGCGCGTACCCCGTATGCTACAGCGAACGAGAAACGCCCTCGGCTGGTCCACCTCTGCGATTGCAACTGGTTAACTTTCGTACTGTAGACTGGTAGCTCGGTGGGGATACGCCCACCGAAGGGAGGTGACAACTCCCATAAGGTGGAGGTAAGTTGTACCTCGCTTTGGCCCTATCCTGTCGTAGGGGCTCGCGAGAGGTATGGTTGGCGCACTCGGTTGGAGCGGCTTGCGGAAGCTCCATGTGTATCGTGACGGGAGAAGACCAACTCCTGCATGACGTGGCCAGGAGGGTCCCACCCTGCGCAGGGATGATGCGCTGGACAACGCTGCCCCACTTCCCGCTTCGGACCAACCCTAAACCTAAGTGGTCAGCCTTGGGTTAGGGTGGATAAGTCAACTCTCACCGACAAGTAGAATCCGCTCTGATACAAATGTTATATCTTGGCCGATTTCGAAGTACACGTGCATCAGGAAGTACAATGACGTCCAATTGCAAAAAGAAATGAATGAACTTGAGAGGAGAGAGAGGGAAAGAAGAAGAAGAAGAAAGATGAAAGAAGAAGATGATGTACACCGGCATAGACCAATGATAATGCTCTTCTTCTTCGCCAACCACTCTCCTCCTCCTTATCTCCTCCCCTCTTATTCAATCAAGAAATAATAATAATAATGTTGAATGGGCTAACTAGAATCAATGTCCAAATCCCTCTTCTACTGCAGGTATCACATGAGGTCCACCATAGCCATGACCGCCCTTCTTCCTCCTTCTTCCAAGGCTTAGGCTATGGCAGACTACCAGGGCATCGGCTTGCTGTCCAAAGGACAACACAAAGCAGCTATGGTTGCTCTAGCTCAGGCTGTCATGCCTGACTCTGCCTCGAAGCTTCTTGGTGTAGCTCTACCCCAGCGGGGCCTTCCTGCTGCAGCGCCCACCAAGGTGATGAAGATGGCAACCACCATAGCCAAGTAAGTACCTTTGGCGCTCCCCCTTCCTAGTCCTGGTCTTCTTTCTCCTCCTGTCCTTGCTCCTTCCCCAGCAGCGCAGCTCTGTGCTAGTGCTGCTCCAGCCAGCGCTCCAACCAGTGTGTTGCCAAACTTGCACACCGACAATGAGGAGGAGCACCTTGCTCCTCCTGGAGATATAGCGGCCTGCTTGCCTCTTGGCGAGTGACTTCCTAGGCCGTGCGGCCTCCAATCAACCGGTACCTCCTCTCTTTCGGAGGGAAACATCATTGCAGACTCTGATATTGCCTGTACAGGCTCTAGACTCAAACTGGTTAGACTGGTACCCGCTTAGACCTAGCCTATAACTACTGGCCTCTAAAAATGCCAACTTTTGTCTTCTTCTGCTTGGCCTCGAGTACCCGAAACATCTACCTCTACTTGGCGTGGTACCGGCCTACTGGAGTGTTTTCCGCTGCTTCAAGTGTCGCGGGCCTCTTTCCCGCCACTTGAGTGTTTTCCCCGCTGCAACTCTCAATGTCGCGGCCACAGGTAAGTATCGGCCCTTCGGGCCCTCCGAACGAACAAGTGCCCTTGTGGGTCACACACACACTCAAGCCGACAAGCACTTAGACAGGCATGCAGACCAGCAAGCATGGACACACAGACTTAGAGAACTCAGCAACAAGCGGGAAACTCAGCAAGGCATTCATTCCATGAGCAAAACTCAGAAATCAGTTGTGTGTCTCCGCCCGTGTTTGGCAGGTCATTACATTGGTCTCTATCTCTTTGGAGTTGTGTTTTCTGAGACCAATTTGCAAATTTCAGGTTTCTGCCCTTGATGCAAGGAAAATGAGCAATAGTGAGATGACAATAACCAGATTGCACAATCACATTGAAGTCCAGATAGTAACACGGTGTCTAGAAAGCAGAAATGCACCAATATAACACCAATGAAGATTCGTAACACTGGAAACCAATGTCAATGAGAGCTTGCCCTCACCACTAGCAACATGAGTGTCCAGGCTCTATCTCCCTACTTGGCGCTCGGCGCCCAGCCTACTTCCTACACAACTACACTCTGCCTACTAATTGACAATGCAACTCTTAACGTCAGCAGCCTACGAAGTACTTGAAGATGTCGCCCATGCAGACAATCGCCAATATCAGGTATGTGCCCTCACATCATCATCCTTCTCTCTCTCCCTCTGTCTTACTCCCACGAATTCCCTCTTGTACACCCGAAGACCACCCCTGCGTCTCACTGTACAACCAAGCCCTCAGCCAGCTATGGAGGCTGGGCTATGGTGCTGCTCTCAGCAGCGCCTTGCTTCCACACACGACCGCACGTGCGCAGCACCTTGCTCCAGTGCTAGCAGCCAGCACGCGAGCAGAAGCTCCAGCAGCACTGCCGCCAGCCAGCAAGTGCCTGAATGAGACCCCAGGCAGCGAGCTCTTTCCTATATGGAAAGAGTCTGCCTGCCTTCGCAGCCTGGCTGGCCTGGGCCTGGGCCCAAAAGCTTCCGGTAGGCCCCAAGATGTTGCGCCTCTGTTGCAGCTACTGGGCCTCATTCGGTTGGGCCTCCCAACTGTCTGTGTATGAGCCTGCGATTCTCGTCCAGGGCCTGCACTTTGGAAAGGCCTCGAAGGTCGTGGAATGTCTCGCTGCTCGGCTTGTGTTTCCCTCAACCAACTGGCGCGACGAAACTGTCAAGACCCCAAATACGAAATTTTGACAGCTTAAGGCCTTAGGCCCGCCTTCTCTTAGGGCGGGCACATCTGCAGCAAGAGGCCCCTTAGGCCTGCCGAGGACCTAGATCCTCGCATTCCCTCCTCCTTTTCTTCGATAGTCCTCTGAGAAGTCTTCTAATCTGCAGGCATCTTCCCTTTGAGTTCTCTTTCATAGCCTGCAATAACTTGAGGTGTTGTTCTCATGAGTTCTTCTTTGGTGAACCACCGATCTTCTTTGGGATCCAAATGATGTCGGAATCTCACACGATACTGCATCTTCGACTTAGGAGGGCGGCCTTTGCCTGGTGGTCAGGGAACTAGCATCACTCGATGCTCCACGATCTTGTCAATGTCCACTTCGCCATCCATGGTTGGGGGCAGCATTGACCGTCTGGAAGGGAACTTTGTAGACTCTACGAAAGGTACCAGCTTTGAAGCGTGGAAAACTGAATGTGTACGATGAGGTGGGACGTGAATCACATAAAAAGGTCCGTTTATTTGATCCCCCACTATATCTAGGACCTCCCACAGACCAAAATACTGTGGCATCAATTTACGAGATATGCCCAACTCCTGACCCAGTTCAGACGACTTAACCCAGACTCTATCACCTACCGGGAAGTTAGAGGGTCGTCTATGTTTATTCTCAGATGCAATCATGGACTCCTGAGATTTTCGAATATGCTCAACGACCTGCTGCAACATCTGTTCATACTTAACAACAAACTCTATGCTGCCAGGTGTTGCAGTGGGCTGCCTTTCAGGTAGCAGAAAGTCAAGTACAGTTCTGGGCTTCCAACCAAGATGCAATTGGTTGGGAGTCATGCTAGTAGCACTATGTACAGCGTTGTTGTACAGACTGGCCACGAGAGGTAACTTTTCGTCTCAGTCATCTTGACTTGGCTTAATATAATGCCGAAGCAGGTGCTGTACTACTTTGTTCATTTGTTATGCCTGGCCATTTGACTCAGGGTGATTCCTTGATGTTATTTGGGGCTTTGTGCCCATCTGTTCGGGAGTCCAAAATCGCGTACCCAGTTTTCTAGAAGCAGTTTGATGACATAGTCAGTTTTAGCAATTTCTGCCATAGCAATAAGTCTTGCATACTTGGAAAAACGGTCTACTATAACAAAGATGTGTCTCTTGCCTGTCTTGCTGGTCACAAGAGTATCCATGAAGTCCATGGACACACTCTGACCTGGACCTTCAGGAATCGACAAGGGCTTGAGAAGCCCAAGCGGAGCCTGAGTCCTAGGTTTGTCCAGTTGGCAAACCTGGCAGGTTTCAACGTACTTTTTCGCATCTTGTATCATAGTGGGCCACCAAAATCTCTGCACTAGGTTAGCTGATGTCTTTTTATATCTGAAATGACCAGTTGCATCATGACATTCTCCTAAAAGCAAACTACGCAAAGACTCTCTACTTGGAACACTCAGTCTTTTATTCCCTGCCTTCTCAAGAAACAATAAGTCGTCTATCATCGTAAACTCGTCCGAACTTACTTTGTCCTTCGCTTGAAACTTACGGATGATCTCGAACATAACTCAATCTTCCTGATAGGCTTCCACCAATGATTGAGTTAGATCGTCAGATATGCCAAATTCAGTTACTAACGCGCCCATATAGTCTGCCCGTTGTGATAGTGCATCAACTACTTTGTTGTACTCTCCCTTGATTAGATCAAGTTGATAGTCATACATGTCTATCACTTGAATCCACCGCTTGAATGCGTCATAGAGTACAGGTTGTGTCTTGATTCAGCGCAAGGTCTCATGGTCAGATCCCAAGTAGAAGAATTTGCCTAGGAGATAGTGTCTCCAGTGGACCGATGCTCTATAGAGAGCATAAAGCTCGCGCTCATACATGGACTTCGCTAGCTTTTGAGACGACATCTTCTTACTCATATACTCGACGGGTCTCAACTTTGGCCCCTCCTTTTGCTCAAGGACCGCGCCTAAGCCATATTGGTTGGCGTCTGTGGTCACAACAAATGGCTTATCAGAATCCATAAGTTTGAGGACCTCGTAGTGTGTCAGAGCATACTTCAATTTCTTGAAGCTTGCCTCGCACTCTTCAGTCCACTCCCAAAGGGTGTCAAGTCGAGTAAAATTTGTTAATGGGGAAGCTATAGTACTACAGTTTTTAACAAACGGACGATAGTAGCCCGTCATCCCCAAAAACGATTGGACCACAGTAAGTTTGAGGCTTGGGCCAGTCTCGTATGCTGGCCACTTTGGCATCATCCGGCCTTAACCCATCCGTGGAGATTTCATGACCCAAGTACAAGATCTTGGTGCGACCAAACTCTTTTTTTTTTTTTTTTTTGAAAAAACTGCCCGTTTGGGAGCTAGGGGTGCTGGTATGAGCAGACGCCTCTATCTGCCCCGGGGAGGCTCCATCTATTAGTGGGGAGCAACACCTACTGGAAAACGGGTCCAGCGTCCCTTAACAAAGCCATTGATTTCCTTCTGAAGATTTCCTCATCATTCTGCCAACATTGATTACCCTGAGAACAGGGGATTAACTGCGCAAGAATATGAGTAACCAGAGAGGGGGGAAGAAGGGGCCTCTTCAGCCTTGCTGCTGGCGCCCGAAATGCATGACGACCTAGCTCCCGTCCCCCCTACAGATACAACAAATTGATCCTCTGCAGCTTAATGACTATGTAGATTGTGCCCCTAAACCATTGAAGATCCACCAATAACAGACTATGGGGGCGGGGGGGTACTGACCTAAATGTCCTCCCCCTCCCTCCCCAGCATTAGACTCGCTTGTGCGGGGAGGAAAAGAGCTGGACTTGTTGCTGTTTGAAGACTTCTTTTTTTGGACAGGGTTGGGCTCTCAGCAGAACACCGAGATGTGGGATATTCCTGCCCTCATAAATTGCCCTGGAGTCCGGGGTGCTATCCTACCCTGGTTCCTCCCACCCCTACCCCCTTTATTGACACTGCAAGCTTACTCATACCACCCCATACCATTGCGTGTCTACCATGGTCTGCTGATGGGGGGGAAAGGGGTCAGGAAAGTCCAAGGGAGGCCGCAACGGAATTCTTGGATCCACCGTTGTCCAATCCCTGAAACAGATATGATAATCTCTCTTGATCGTCCCTGAATTACCATCATCGATGCCTTCTTTGCCTTCCTGGGTGCAACTGCCATCCCACACGATGAAGGCGATCCGACCTTTGTGCTCGCTGCCCAGCCAATCCCCTGAAAACCGTTGGATTTTTTGTTTTATGTCTTTTGGTGTCTGGAACAGATCCAACTGACTTTTAACTTTCTGCCATTGTGCCATAAGATCCTGGTGTACATATTGTTTGACCATGTCCGTCATTTCCTCCCTGGCTATGCGGACCCCTTCCATGGCATGTATGCAGCGTCTCAGGCAAATGGCCCATAGGACGGATCTCCTCCCTATCTTAAACATGTTATTTTCGAAGGAGCTATCTGAGGGGGAGGTCCATGTTTCGCATAGAATCGCCCTCCAGTCCCATAGCCAGGTAGAGCCCGTACCCAGCAGGTTCCAGATTCTGTCCCACCAACACCATGTGAGGACAGCCCCCGGACACTGCAAGAACATATGTTCAATTGTTTCCGGGATCTTGCGGAAGGGGAACGCCATGTGGCACGACTTACACCATGGGAGCGCCAGGCCTTTCTGTTCCAAGTATGTGCGATCTATTAGCCAGTCATTGGTGAGGAGGCAGCGATGTTCTATCTGCCATTGTAGCGAGGCCAGCTTTGCCGGCCTAGCTCGCGTGAGGGGCGGATGGCGTCGACCCCCACATTCAAATGGGTCCTCCAACGGGTTTTGACAATGTCTTTCAAGTTGACTCTGGGGCGCAGTAATCGGTACGTGGCCTTCACAGACAGGCACGGAAGCATTACATGCTTAGTCACCCGAGTTCTACGCGCAGGGGGCCATTGCCATTCGTCAGGGTCAAAGGGGAGATCTGCAAGGCTGGTCTGCGGCCGGTATGCTATCCAATCTTCCTTATTTTTTAACACCCGGATCCTATGCAGATCAGCGTTCCGCCACCATCTCGTCACGTCCGGGGTGTATCTGGTTAGCACGTTGCCGGTTCCTTTATAGAAGAGGTTTACCCGTGTTTCATCTGCTCGTACTTCTACGACGCTCCGTACACTTTCCGGGTCTCCCGGGGCTGCAACCCAATCCCCTTCCACTAGCCTTGGTCCCTTGCGCAAAATGCGCACCCAGTCCAGAAGGATTGCGAAAATCAGTTGTTCCAGATTTCTTTCTATGTTGTGACAGTGCTTCAATGACGTCCTCATCTGTGGCGCCGTTTTCCAGTCCTTGTTTTCTGGGTCCCAGATATCTTTAACTCTAAGTATGCCATTTTTAACCCAGCTGCTCCAGGGGGTGCCCGAGCTACAGAAAATCCTTCCGTTTCGGTCCGTGATGTTTCTGTTCCCATGCAGGGGTTGTCTAGCCGCCTCTTCCCACCTGGTTGGCCCGGGCTTCTCTGGGAGCGGGAGCTGGCGCCAAGCTCGCAAACATCAGATCCATAAATCATCCTTGACCAGGTCACCCGGGGCTGCACCCCGGCTCATGGTCTGAACAGTGGGGGGGCGTCGTGGGAGCGACCAGAAACGGTCTTCTAGCCAAGTCAGGGGGTCGACTGTTCGCGGTGCGTATGGGGCCAACCGGGCAATCTGTTCCAGCGCCAAGGGGTACCAGGGAAGGTCATGTAAGAGCACCAGCCTCTTAATCCATTGAACCATTAGTGCTGTGGTCTGAGTACCGGGATCCAGAATCCCCAAGCCCCCTTTATCTTTGGGTTGGATTACATAGCGACCGTAGTGCATTCTTGCTGAGTGCCCATACAACAGATTTGTACCATAGAGCGGCCACCACCACGCTGTTAATCCTTAATGCCCTACCAATCAAGGAGGTGCGTTGATCATTCCAGCATGCCAGCTTCTCCAGCGCAGGTTTAAGAATCCAATCATCGCTCGATGCAGGTCTGCCTGATGCTGTTAACATGAGCTCACATTTCTCCAAGTTTACCTTGTATTGGTGGTCTTAGGAGACCTAGCACTGTTTTCAAATGCTCAGCGTGCTCCTCTACAGTCCTACTAAAGATAAGGATATCGTCGAGGTACATGACAATAAACTTGTCTAAGTAATCATGAAATATCCTATTCATGGTGTGCTGGAATGCCTCTGGGGCATTGCATAGGCCAAAGGGCATCACCACAAACTCGTACAGACCGTACCTGGTATGAAAAGCGGTTTTGTGTTGGTCATCAGGTCTAATGGCAATTTGATTGTATCCGGACTTTAGATCTATCTTGGTAAAGTATCGGCATCCCTGCATTCTATCCAATAGGTCGTCAATGCGGGGTAGGGGCTCTACGTCCTTAACGGTGATGGCATTGAGCCCCCTGTAGTCAATGCACATCCTTAAGGTACCTCCCTTCTTAGGGACAAATAAGACTGGCGCATCGTAAGGGGAGATACTAGGCTGAATCCATCCATTTTTTGTGAGCTCCTTGAGCTGGCGGCGGAGCTCATCCAACTCCACAGGAGACATCCTATAGATTGGTCCTCTAGGCACATTACTACCTGGTACAACCTCTATTGCATGGACTACTCCTTTCCGCCACGCCTGTGGGCTCCTAAAAAGGGTCGGAATATTGTGCGACGACTGATTCTATCTCTGGGGGTGTTTTTACGACCTCCCCTTTCTCAGAGACAAAGACTAGATACATACCTTCCTCGCGGTTCTGCTTATAGTAGTTATAGAAGGATGTGGCGCACATGCACCCGTAGTTTTCCACTAGACTGGTAGCTTTAAACTTATGCAATCTAACGGTTCTGTTGTTGGGCAGCTTGTGGATCAACACCTTTCTATCCTAATCGAACTGAGGTTGAGCGACCTCGAGGTAGTACATACCTAGCAACATGTCAAATGGCAATTCGTCGCTAACGAGGAATGAAATTTTGTGTCTCACTTCCCCTCCTCCATAAGAGAAGGAACAGACTACGTCATTGACATAGTCTTTAACTACCATTTGGTGCTTGTTGGCTAGCGTAGAAGCTACAGTTATGAACTACCATTTGGTGCTTGTTGGCTAGCGTAGAAGCTACAGTTCTGATAAGCCGCTGTACTTGGTCCCCTAAGCGCAGTCTGTCCACACAAGCACGACTAATGAAATTTCGTGTAGAGCCTATGTCTGCGAAGGCAGCCACTTTGCGGCCACCTACATTGACCTCTACCACGAAATGTTCACCCTTAGGACCTCTACTGATCATCGCCCAAGAGTCTCTAGGGTCCTTCCCTGACCACTCAGTCTGTAACTCTTCTAGGGAATCAGACACATCTCTCAAACAGAGCATTGCTGGGTCTGAATGTGTCTATGGGGCGATGTATGGGTCACTAGCCTTAGCCAACGCCTGAAATGGGGAAGGCAACATTACCACTTCAGCGCGAGTAAGAGCGGCCAACACTCCTACTGGCCCGAGGTGTTTCCCTGCGAAGTGCTAGCAGAAGCACTGCCAGGGTTCGAGGATAAGCCCACTACCGTTGGAGCGACTACCCTCGTGGTGACCTTCTTGCTTTGACAGGTTCTCGACATGTGGCCATAGTTGCCACAGTTCATGCATGTGCCCCTAGCAACTCGGTCCCTCCATACCTCATAATCTAAACCAAGTTTTACCCATGCGGGTGTTTCTTGGTCGCCCTGACCCGTAGACCGGCCTACCTTCTTCTTCCCGGTCCCCCTAGCCTTTTCTTTGATAGGCACCACGACTCCCCCATCCGAAGTCTCGTTAGCCCCATCATGCTCTGTCTCTTCCCCAAGGTATGAGAAGTCGTCAATTTCAGTCGTCTGACCATCATGGTCGACGGACATTAGTTGACCTTTCTTCTTCCAATCCTGGGGAAGTCTCTTCTTCCTACCATCTCCCTAACTCTGATGCGTGAAAGAGGCGAAGTTATGTTGGTCAACGTAGGCCTCATCCACCAGCTTAGTCTTAACCTCTACATGCAGACATCTCAGGTAATCTGTGAGGAGTACCTGCTGGTCGTAGCGCACACCAGGTACCACGAGCAGACGTTCTACGGTGTTTGTGCGTTCGCGGACATTCTTGTACCTTTTGGCACAAAGATTGTTGATTGCGTCGGTGGCCTTCTGAGCCCCTTGAGGGTCATGCCACCTATTATACACAGTCCGTATTAAGTCTTCCAATGTCTAGGCCTGGGCCCAGGCATCGAAAATATGACCGTAGCCTTGTTGCTGCACTAACCCATTCAACCAACACGCTGTCGATCCCTCTAAAAAGGAAGCAGCAACCGTGACTTCCTGCTCTGGCCTGGTGAGCTTGTGCCTCACATAGGTAGGCGCAGTCCTTACCCAGGTGTCCAGGTCCTCGTCCTTCTTCCTGTCCATAGAGAAGGGCTTAAGACTCAACAAGCGTATCTTGGGCATCCACTACATAGGTTGGATCTGCCCAGGCGATTGCTGCAGTGACAGGTTGCTGCGTGCTAACCTGAGCCTGTCCAGACAATGGCACTGTAGCTGCCACCGTCCTCGATGGTACAGAAGAAGAGATAAGAACCGGACCACTAACTACTGGTTGAATACTTAAAAGAGGAATGCCATACATAGGTGAGAAAGAGGGCCCTACAGGCGACGGCGTCACTGAGGGACCCGCGACCAAAGGGGGAGCAACAACATAATGAGGTTGTCTCATCATCATAGGACGAGGAGCCTGCAATGCAGCCATAATTTGTCTCTGGCCTGCCACTAGTTCAACCAGCACTTCCTTCTGAACAACCTGCGTTTCCGCTACGCAAAGCAGCGAGTTACGCAGCGCTTGCATAGCAGGATCAAGTGTTGACCCATCTAATGCTTCTAATTTGCTTAGCTCTTGTCTTCTACTCCGTAGTCTAGATTTTCTATGTATAACCCTTTGTCTTCTCTCCGCTGCCTCTCTCAGTTGCTTTTGCAACTCATTATGCAGTTCTTCTGTCTGGAGGATCTCATAATCCTCTGCTGAGAGTTGCGGTTGTTGGCTGACTTGCAAGCCAACAGATTGACTAACCATACCTTGGGTACCCGGACTCGTTCCTGACGAAGAGGCCTGGGACACGGCTTGTGACACTATGGAAGAAGTAGCCATAGTTGTGCCTGTGCTGACCTCGGTCCTAGCCCTAGCACTAGCTGCAGCTGCTCTTGCTCTCCGCAATATCTCCCTTGCCTTGGCTTCCCTTCGCAGCCTCCTTTCATCTCCCGGACCTAACTCCTGGAAGGTGAGTGAACGACTGAGATCGGTTCTACGAGTTACCCTGAGGTCTTCGATTAGTTCTTCCTCCTCCTCACTATTGACAGCTTCACGCATGAGCTATAGTGTGTGTAGTCTAAACGAGAACCCACACTGGATCCTACCTCAGCATGACACACAACCGATTAATGTTTGACTCTAAATTCGGTAAGCCTAAGAAGAAGTAGTCAAGTGGTAACCAGCAATCAATGTCAGGTCCTACAGGGAATGCCAAATCTATTTTTAGATTACTCTGAAACAGATTGCATGCAGCAAGGATTTACTATCTATCTGCAGCTGTCTGTTAGTTGTCAGTCAAGTTCGTAACAACTAAATAATAAAAAATAAAAATAATATTTCCTGCAGAGATGTATGTTGGATGGCAGTTTATCTGATTAATGCCTCAGCGAACAGTTACCGGAATCCAACCCTCCCCCTTTATCCCTCTTGAGTAGTCACTTTGTGTCGACGTCCTAAGCATCTGGTTGAGCAGCGTGTCTGAAGGTGTGCAATCCGGCCCACCCCTGTGCCCCAAGTCTACGCTGGACCTGCCAGCCCCTGCACCTTGTTTATCCTCGCATGCAACGAGCCTTACACCTGGTTTGATCTGGCTGATCAAGAGGCAGTTTAAGGACAGCCCCCAAGATCCTCAGGAAGTATTTAACGGCGCAAACAGGACGACGATCACAGCCAGAGTCAACACCGAGTCCCCGCCAGAAATATTTAAAACGGTTTGGTAAGCATCTCTGTTCAAAGGGCTGGCATGCCCTGCATGACCTCTATTGCACAGCAGCAGAACCAAGGACTTGCGGCAAAGCATGTGTGTACTAGTCCCAGCGGGTTGGCATGGTGACCATAACCCGAGTGCTGCGTCCAGGGCCCTTCAGAGTCTTCACCCGTCTCCCAACAGCTTGCTGCACAGGAAGAATGACGACTCTCAAGGTTGAGCGCTCGCGACACCTCACAGAGTCTTCACCCGNTCGCGACACCTCACAGAGTCTTCACCCGTCTCCCAACAGCTTGCTGCACAGGAAGAATGACGACTCTCAAGGTTGAGCGCTCGCGACACCTCACATTGAGAGGACTCTCAAGACAAAACTCACTTCCTCATGGTAAGAAGTAATGGAGAGGGTAGATAAGGAAGAGAGCACCGTACCTCATAATGCTGTCCCCAACCACAGATTTCTCACCGACAACCTGATGTGCATTTATGATGACCGGTCATTGCCGCGGCACAACGAACAGTAGAATGCAGTTCCACCTCGACTTAAATGCCACATCAGCGAGCTCTCATCATCCAGCATACACCCCTAATGTCACCACATAGCTTCCTGGCGCGCCCACACGACCCTGGGCCGCCAATCGTTCAACGCCCGAGCCTTATCACTGCCCCACACCTCATGCGAAGCACCAAACAGCTATTGCGAAGAACCAATGAAGCGCAGTTCGAACCAGCTCCGATACCAAATTGCAAGGAAAATGAGCAATAGCGAGATGACAATAACCAGATTGCACTGTTACGATCCTGGTCATTCCCAAAGTGAAAATTCACAATGAAAGACAATGCCACCCAATTGCGAAAGAAATGAAAGCACTTGCAAAGAGATAGAGAACAGAGGAGAGAGAAAGAAGAAGAAGAAGAAGAAGAAGAAGAAGAAGAAGAAGAAGATGTACACCAGCAAGACCAATGACAATTTCCCCTTCTCTCTCCACCTTCCTCCTCCTCCTTCACTTCGCCAATCTTATTCTTCTCCCAACAATAATAATAACAACTAGCATAGCGCCCGCGGTGCAGGCAGTGCGGGCAATGCCCGCACAAAGAAGCACTGAAAGCATCACTCGAAATGCTCACACAGATTCAAATAACCACACAGAGTAAAGCAGACTCAAAAGCTACTCAAAATGGGCTCAAACAAACTCACACAGTCTCGTAACAGACACAAACCGACTCTCTCATACGGAGGATATTGTCTTCTGTGCATTTGGTGTGACTCTCTCTCTCTCTCTCTCTCTCTCTCTCTCTCTCTCTCTCTCTCTCTCTCTCTCTCTCTCTCTCTCTCTCTCTCTCTCTCGTGCGCGCGTCTTGTGTGTGTGTGTGTGTGTGTGTGTGTGTGTGTGTGTGCCTTGGTCGAACCTTTTTCAAGTGAGTGACTGATATGTCCGATATGAGCTCGCCATC
>BFEA01000535.1:691858-705395 GCA_003427395.1 Chara braunii | reverse complement strand
CTCCACTACCCTCCTCGGCGCTGGACTCCTCCAGCGCTGTGCCTCATGGCCAATGAGCAGCGCAGCTGCAGTCTCGAAATAGCGCAGCAGGGAGTCTCCAAAATAGCGCAGCAGCGAAGTTCCTGAACCAGCATAACGCTCGATTTCTCCTAGTACCTTCTGTTTTTGAACTGGGCAACGGCCCAGCTTATGTAGCGCTGGGCCAGGACTGAAAACCCATGGCCTGCGTTCTGGGCCGTGCAGATCAAAATCCGATCCACGGTCCAGATCGCAGGCTTTGAAACTGGTTCAGCCCTTGGCCTAAAACGGCCTGCCTGGGTCCCTACCGGACGTCCAGGCCCTGTCCAGGATTCAGTTTCCTGGTACCTGGCTTCGAACCGGTCCTGTGCGGACGTACCCGGCCTCAACGTCGGCCTGGGTCCGAACAGGTAGCAATCTGTTCGAAAACAAAAGAAAAGGTCCAARCGTTTTTAGGAGCTCAGCCTCTRGGCCTGAATCTGGCCCTGGTCCTAAAACGTGTACCTGGCCACAAAACGGACAACAGTACAACCGTTAGAAAAACAGCAGCAATAAATAAATAAAAGAATATAAAATAATCTAAAGCTGGCGTTTTTCTGATGCAGGCCCAAGTAAACATGCCATAGGGCCTTCAGGTTGCGGTGACGCGACCTGGGGGCCCTATTCCAACCTCGGGTCCCGTGAGGGGCCCGTGTGTAGGCTTTCAGCATGTAACAGTGTCATTGTCCTCCCACCCCCTCTGCCTCTCATGCCTGTCTTCTGTGTCTTCCTCTTTGTACCTCCTCTCCTTTCCCATCCTCCTCGTTCTTGTCTTCAACCGCCATTGCACTAAGCAAACAACTAATCTTGAGCCTAATAAAGAATAGCAGATTCTTAGGCATGCATTCAACTTTTACTGAAATAGAACCAATGTAGGCTATGGGATGGCTTCCGTTCATCTGATGTAACATTGATTGCATTGGGATGCCGTTGTATGAACAGGAGCGCGTGAGCTTATTGAACTATTGCAGCTACGTGCAATGGGTCCCCGACAGTGATGTTATAGTTGCACAGGTGTGTATTCACTTAATCTTTGGCATATGGGATCACTAATTTCATAATTCAGCCCGGCCTTGAACTTAATGAGCTCCTATGAAGTAAAAGAAAGAGCAAACCCAGGCACCTTACACGATATGAAGAGTGCTGAAAGACAACTTCCACAACCCAAGCACAAAATGACATGAAGATGACAGGACTAAGCTTCCCACAGGTCTTCTTTGCCTTTTAGGCAGGAGTACATGCCCAACGAAGGATTTCTTTTTTTTCCAGGCTCGTCTTTGCAAGGCAACAGCTTTGAGAGTGTAGATAGTATATACATATACACAGTCCTCAGGGAAGGCACCAAAGGTCACTGGCATTCCATCTCCTTGTACGGAAACCACAGCGCATTTCACAGTAAGAGAGGGTGCAAACTCAATCAATTAATTACTGTGTGTTTTCGTTTTAGAAAACTTACCCAACAAACGGAAGGGCGAGGAAGAGAGTGAGAAGGACTGTGAGTGGAGAGAGAGAGAGAGAGAGAGAGAGAGAGAGAGAGAGAGAGAGAGAGAGAGAGAGAGAGAGAGAGAGAGAGAGAGAGAGAGAGAGTGGGAAGCTTTCCTCGACTTACCCGTGTGCTGGTGATACTGGAGTTGCTGCTGGTTACATCAGGAGGCTTTAGAGGGCGGGCACCAACCTCCATAGCCAGCATTGATGCTGGAGGTTGGGCGCCGTAGCTGGTACCTGCAGAGAGACTTCATCAGTGTCTTCACCGAGAGACTTGCATTGCTGAGGTGGCGTGTTGGTGGAGAAGGTCCCGGAGGTGACGAGGGGTGGAAGAGCCGATTCATTTGTATTATTGACTGTTAATGAAACTATTCTCCCTCTCTCTATTGCTTCTCTACGTCTATCTAGTTTCTGGTGACTCACTGATTATTCTGTGACTACATTGAGTGTTTCTGAACTGGTTCTGCATTGTGAGCTGTTTCATTTAAGTACACTTGTTATGATCCTGGTCAATTTCGAAGTACACATTCATCAGAAAGTACAATGCCGTCCAATTGCAAAACGAAATGAATGAACTTTAGAGGAGAGAGAGGGAAAGAAGAAGAAGAAGATGAAAGAAAGAAGATGTAATGAACCCAGTCTGGCAGATACTCAGCAGACGTCAAAGCACAAGTAGTCTCAGATCTGCACAAAGTCTCCAGTTAACGTGAAGTGATATCTGAAACAGTATCTCGTTACCAGTAGACGAATAGAGTGGAGGGGGAATCGACAGAGGAGAAGGTGGAAGAGATAAACAATGATCACACAAGAGTAATCCAATCAAACCCCACTTATTCTCCGGGCTTCCTCTCGCCTCCAAGTCATCAACTGGTATACGATAACAAGCATGATAAATCCTGATCACACCCTGCCACGTGGCACTCTTATCTCGTGAAGACCATGAAGACAACAACAGAATACGGTAATGACGTCAACCTCAGATGAGTACCAGATCCCAGTCATCCACAGATCCCAATCTCCCTCGTTGTTGCAACCAGTCACCTCATGTAGACAGCGTGGCCAATGCCACGTCAGATGTAGAGACAGGTGGCATGCGCCACATCATCAATGAAGACAGGTGGCAGGCCCACATCAGCAATGTAGACAAGTGGCATGTGCCACATCAGCAATGTAGACAAGTGGCATGCGCCTCATCAGCAGGGTAGACAGGTGGCAGTGCCACATCAGCAATGAAAGCGCCAGCATGCTGCGACAGTCCCATGTCGTCGTCCACAGTGCCTGCGCACAGCCAGCGTCAAGCCAGCATTTCGCCAGCGTCGAGCCAGCGTCAATGCCAGCGTCCAGTCAGAGTCGAGCCAGCGTCAAAGCAGCATAGCAAGACTGAATGTTGACATCCTGGAGACCGAGCCTTAAGTAGTGTTTGACGAGGATGTCGGGCCTCAGGTCACCTTTTCACAGTCGTACAGATCGACTCACAGCCGAGGCCCTGGATTGTACATAGTTGCAGATTTTCCTTGGTCTTGATGCTGTCTGGGTACCTGCATACAAACAAATGTGCGTGTTTGACCGGCGGCCTCGGCTGTGTACACTTTGACTTAGACTGTTGGGGTCCGACAGTTGACTTTAGTCAACTGTCACTCGCCCAGGCCCTGAATCTTTACGTGGGGTCCTGTTTTCCCCCCTTCGGCCTGGGTATGAGTGCGGCCTGGCAAGGCCCTCAGACTTTCCACGAGGCATATGGCATGGGTTATTGCATTCCTGCCAGCCCAATTTTCGAGTTTCATCGCAGAAAAGACATTAATTATCTTTTAACCCACGTTCGTATGCAGCAACGATGTTAGGAGCAGCAGGTAAGAGTTCTTTCTTACTAAACCATATGGCTTCAGACAGAGGTTGAGACTTGAACTTTATCTTGTACTGCTTTTGTGGTCTTCCTCTGCCACCTGTAGAAAAATAGCCATATTCTAGAATCTTCTCAACTTCGTATCCTCCATTCATGGAGGGTGGAAACATAGATGGCCTGTTAGGAAAATTATCTCCTTCTACATACGGTAGCAGTTTAGATGCATGGAAAACAGGGTAGGTCCGTAGGTGTGGGGGAACATCTATTCTATAGGAATGTCCATCTGCATCCCCAATCACCTTGAGAACTTCACAGGACCCGTCGAAACGGGCAAGCTCCGTGCCAAGACACAACCCGCTCGGATTTGGTCAGGGACGACTTCTGGACCCGAGTTCTGAATGCGTGGCGCCAACTTCCGCTACCCGACAAATTCCCACCAGCCAGGTGGGAAGAGGTGGCACGCCAACCCCTTTTTGGGAACAGACGGATAACAGACCGGAACAGCAGAGTGTATTGCAGTTCGAGCACCCCGTGGAACAGCTGGGTTAAAAAAGGTATATCCAGAATAAAAGATATATGGGACACACAAGTGGGAGACTGGAAACCTGCGCAGCAACTAAGGACCACACTAAAGTATTGCCACAAAGTTGAAGAGCACATCGAAACCTTGATTTTCGCTAACCCCCTAGACTGGATCCGCATCCTGCGCAAAGGGTCGCGGCTGGCAGAAGGGGACTGGGTAGCAGCCCCGGGCGATCCGGAAAGTGGAGGCAACGTGGTAGAGGTACGTGCGGACGAAACCCTGACCAATCTCTTCCAAATTGGTAAGGACAATGTGCTCACCCGGTACACCCCAGACGTGGTGAGATGGTGGAGAAACTCTGACCTGCACAGGATCCGCGTGCTACAGGACAAAGATGTGTGGATCGCATACCAGCCAGACACCCCCGTGGCTGAGCTCCCCTTTGATCCCAAGGAGTGGCAGTGGTCCCCCCCGCGAAAACGCAGGACCGGGGAGAACCTGAAGCTACATACCTTAACGGTGAAGGCTACCTATCGGCTGTTGCGATCAAAAGTGAATATAAAAGAAACGGTGAAGGATTGATGGAGGTCTCATCTGAATGTAGGAACTGAAGCAATCCGCCCCATCCGGTGGTTCTCCACCACAAGGTCCAGGCCAGCGAAGACGGCCTCGCTACAATGGCAAATAGAACATCGTTGCCTGCCCACCAACGACTGGCTGATAGACCGTACATATCTAGAGCAGAAGGGACGGGTGCTACGGTGGTGTAAGTCGTGCCACACCGAGCCATATTATGTGAAACATGGTCCTCCCCCACTGACAACACCTTTGAAAGCAATATGTTCAAGATAGGGAGGAGAGCTGTCATGTGGGCCCTCTGGAGAAAACGCTGTATCCTTGCAATAGAGGGGGTCCGCATAGCTGGGGAGGAAGTAACAGACATGATAAAACAGTTCATCCGACAAGAACTCAGGGTACAGTGGCAAAAAGTCAAAAACCAACTTGATCTGTTTCATGCATCCAAAGATATAACACAAGCAATTCAGCAATTTTGGGGGGACTGGTTGGGCAGTGAGAATGGGGGTTGGATCGCATTCGTCCAATGGGACGGTGAACCTGCCAGGAATGCAACCAGGACGAGTTCAGGAGAGACTACTTTATCAGCTTCAGAGACTGGACCACGGTGGGACAGGAGATCCCGCTGCAACCATCCACAAATTTTCCTGACCCATTCCCACCCCACCAGCTGGCAATGGTCGACATGCAATGGTACGGTGCAGAGTGAGCAAGGCCTCAGGCAACAGTACATGGAAGGCATCGGCGGAAGTAGCCGCTAGGGAAACATGTGTGATCTGGCGGTCTGATGCAGACCAAAGAGGCGGTGGTATGAAGGACTTTCAAATTGCTAACCCTGCACAGTTAATCCCCTGGAAACAGGGCAATCAATGCTGGCAGGTTGTCGGATGTACGGAGCGCCCACGTCAAAAAATATTCACACTTCTCAGTAGATAGAGTCAAAGATAGGGGGAGGGAGGAACTAGTGTGTAGCAGCAGGTATCTGGCGCCGGGTTCAGGGCGAAGAGGGTTCCCCCCCCCCTCTTTTTGTTGTCCTGCTCAGTCAATCCCCTGGACTCCAGGGTAATCAATGTTGGCAGGAACCTCCCACATTGTTCTTCGGATGTACTCTAATTTCAATCTGTATATGGGACGTTGGACCCGTTTTCCAGCAGGTGATGCTCCCCACCAATTGTTGGAGCCTCTCCCCAGGTGCTAGTGGTGTCTGCTCTTATCAGCATCACTAACACTGGTGGGGGTGTTTTTCTTAAAAAAAAAAAAAAAAAAAAAGGACCGTAGTAGACAGGTAGCAGTTTTTGAGATACGTTTTCGTCCAAGGCAAATTCTTTAGACTTCACCCAAACCAGATCTCCTTCTTGGAACTGCGATGGCCGACGATGTTTGTTGGCCTGCTCAATCATCTGAAGTTCGGCTTTCTGTATATTCTTTTTCACCTTTTTAATATCCTCTTCATACAAAACTGCAAATTAACGGGTTCTTGGGGGTAATCTCTGAATCTGGTCCCTAGTCAAAGCATCAATGGGACCTCGAGGCTTCCAACCTTTATGTAGTGCATTAAGTGTTTTACCTGTAACAGTATGTATACTGTTGTTATAAGCACTCGCAATCTTATGCAAGTTCTCATCCCAATCTATGTGATCGGGTCGGACATACATGTGCAAAAGTTGTTGGCACAGACGGTTCATTTGTTTAGTTTGGCCATTCGTTTCAGGATGTTTACCTGACAACATGGTCAACCTAGTGCCATAGATTTCCATCAACTCTTGCCATTGTAGACTTGTGAACCGAACATCCCTGTCAGAGACGATGGTTTTTGGGAATCCATACTCAGAAACCCATCGCATCTGGAACTTATGGATGACCAGCTCGGTTTTGGCTTCGGCAGGTAAAGGAATGAACATAACATACTTTGACAATTTATCTACAATGACCATTACCTGACTGTTGTCATTTCGACTCTTAGCGAGACTCATAAAGTCTATGGAAATAGACTCACTTGGCTCACTTGGAATAGGCAGTGATCTCAACAGTCCAACGGATTCTCATGCGAGGGTTTGTTCCTACGACAGACAAGACAAGTCTGCACATTAGTTAGTACATCCTCTTTCATTCCTTTCCATTCAAAGCGCTTTCAAACATCGACATATGTCTTGTTAAAACCAAAGTGACCCTCAGCGTCATGACATTCCCCAACGATTAGACTCTTGATTTGTTCTTGGTGAGGAATGCATAATCGTTCTTCAGTTTTATCCATGTAGAAGAGTAAGTCATCAGTCATTCGATACTCTGGGAATAATTCAGGGTTTTTCCGTAGGGTCCCAATAGTAGGACTCCAGATAGGATCACTCTCATAACCCTTATGTATCAATTCCTTTAGTTCATTTCTGATATCGAGATAGGAGACAATGGTTCCAAATAAATTTGCACGCCTGGACAAAGCATCCGCAACCACATTAGACTTTCCTTTGATTGTCTTTAGCTCAAAGTCAAAGATATCGATGAAAGCGGACCATCTCACTAACTTATCAAAGAGTTTAGGCTGAGTCTTTATCCATTTCAGAGTGGAGTGATCTGAATAGACAGTGAAGTGCCTCCCTAACAAGTAGTGCTTTCAGGTATCTAGTGCAGCAACCAAGGCATACAGTTCCCTTTCATAGGTGGAGTTGGTCACTTTCTCTGACGGAAGTCTCTTGGACATAAACTTTATTGGTCTATATCCCTTACCGCCGTCCTGCTATAGCACAACCCCAATCCCATATTGACTTGCGTCAGTAGTGACGATGAAAGAGAGAGAAGGATCAACAATTTTTAAGACAGAGTAATGAGTTAGAACATACTTCAACTTTTTAAAGGACTCACAATCTTTGTCCCACAACCGAAGTTTTTCTTTTTTTAATAGTCTTCTCATAGGCGCAATTAGGTTGAGGCCATTCTCTGATTGCTGTTATTTTCTTCTCTTCGAGCCTTAGTCCCTCTTCATTCACTATGTGCCCGAAGTATAGTACCTCAAGCTTAGCGAACTTAGACTTTTTGGGATTCAATTTGAAGTTGCCTTCGTGCAACTTCTGAAGAACCATTCGTAAATGCTTTTCGCGATCCTCAAGTGTTTTGCTGTACATAAGGAAATCATCGAGATAGAAAATTACGAATTGGTCCGACCATTGACGGAACAACTCGTTCATGGACCTTTGAAAGGTTGCAGGGGCGTTAGTCAATCCAAAGGGCATAACCACAAACTCGTAGTGACCATACCCGATTCGGAAAGCCGTCTTGTGTTGATCTTCAGGAGCCACCTCGATCTGGTGGTACCCTGACTTAAGATCAATCTTGCTAAAATACCTGCATGCACGGAAGTGGCTCCACATTCTTGACAGTGACGACATTCAACCCACGATAGTCGATACATAGTCTAAGTTCACCTTCCCTTTTGTACGAATAAGATATGAGCACCATAAGGAGATGAGCTGGGTCGAATCCATCCTTTTTCAGTAAGTTCTTGCAGTTGCTTACGCAATTCCTCAAGTTCCCTAGAAGACATTTGATAGATGGGACCCTTGGGAATCTTGCTTCCAGGAATAATCTCAATCATGTGCTTAATAGCATGCTCAGTGATTCCCATCCACTCAGTCTGTAAGTCTTTATATTCGTCCAAAAGTTTTTCAATGGAAGGAGGATAGGATGAGTAGCATCATTACATCCTGATCCAAATTCTTCTTACAAACCATTGACCTGAAGGTTGAGTAACTCATGCAACAAAAAGACAGAGTAGAGTTAGAGTCAGACCTATGGTACAACTTTATCGCTCGCAGGTCGGACTTCTCGTCCTTTAGTTTTACATTTTTTTCTTTGAACCTGACTTCTGGGTGGGCTTCCTCGTGCCAATCCATTGCCATAATCATGTCAAAAGGCAGGTTCTTTTCAATTAGGAAGGATATCTCGTGTAAAATTTTATTCCCTTCCTTAGTCCCGAAATAACATTTTACATGATCAATGTATTGAGAGACAGTGACCGTGCTTTTATCAGCCAGCATAGACGTGATAGGTCGAGGTAAATCTTTTACCTTCATTCCCAGATGCAACTTGTGAATTTCTTTCTTTGAGATGTAAGACTGCGTCGATCCTGGATCTAATAGTGCACCTACTCGCACAATCTCAATATCCGCGATCATTAACTCACCCTTAGACTTAGCTTTCTTAGCCCACGAACTCCAAAGTGCTATGAGTTCATTACCTAGTTCGTCAAGGGAATCGTCCAGTGAGACAGAGCAAAGAACAGTGTCAGGGTGCTATGGACGATGGCCTGAAGAAGAGCCATCCTCTACCATAAGAGTCGAGGGGTTAGAAGGGGTTGTTGGCGCCTTACCTTTGTTTACACCCTTTGACTCAGTAGGAGCAGATGCTACTCCTACTGGCTGCTCGCTTTTGGTTTACAAATTAGTGGGCACCAGGCTATCACATGCCCAACGGTCCCACACTTAAGGCACTGGAGGTTGTCAATTTTGGACTGCCATTCCTCACGTGCCATCCCCATTTTTTCCCAGGGCTTCCGGAATGTGATGTCGAGGTGCTCGGAAAACGAGCGTGGCCTCCTCTTCTTCTTCCATTGGCCTTGGCCTCCCTTGTTGGCCACTACGGCAGTGACATCACCCTTCCTAGACTCACTACCGCCATTACCTCCTCCTCCCTCAGACTCGTCGAGGGGTAACTTCTCCATGGTATCGTCGTCGGAAACGACAAGCATGTGATGCTGGCGTTTTTGCCGCCGAAGGACCCGCTTACCATATCCACGAACTGACTTTACCACCGAAGCATAAGAACCCTTCGCCTGTGCGGTCGTCTGCTCTCGTTGGAGAGCGAGATCGCGAAACTGGCGATAGTTGTACTTACCAAACTTGGCCTCGGCCACGAGCTGTCCGCGAATTGGCTCGGGCAAGGCATGTGAGTAGATGTGGAGGATCTGGTTATCCTGCAGGTTCAGTCCAGGTACCTGCAAAAGACGATCAACCTTACGGGACAATGCATCCACGGATGTCCAACGCTTCTGGCCGATTGTGGTGAGTTCATCAAAGGCCTTATCGCCCGTTGTTTTGTCAAGAAATCTCCCCTTAATCTTTTGGAGAAATTGTCTCAACATGAGGGTCTTAGCCCACTCACCAATGTCTTTGAAGCCAACACCGTTGGCCTCAAACAACACCCACTACTTGGCCACTCCTCCCAGACATGACGTAGAGAAGGCCACTTAGCTTTCAAGCTCGACAGGAGCGGTGCCGCAATAAGTCTGGATCTCTGCGATCCACAACAACGAGTTTTCATCTTTCTTGTTGTTGTAGGTAAACAGCAGCTTCATTTTTACCTTTTCTTTCCTTTTCGGTTTTTCTGCTTCTTTAGTCGGTTCTTCCTTTTTGGTGGTATCATTCTTCTTTTCTGCCGGTTTTTCCGGTTCCTTCTTTGAACTCTAGGGCGTCTCCGGCATAACTTTAGCTTCATTCATTGCATCCTTCATTAACTTTTCCTGTTTTTTTTTTCCCCCTCTAGCCTCCTCCTCAACTGACATCTTACCCTTTCCCTTGATCATTCTAGACATAGTTTCAAGGGCCGCGGTGTTGTTGTCAATCTTTAACTCAAGGTGAGCGAGGTAGGCCATCAGATTATGAAGGAAAGATGAAAGATCCATTTCGGTTCCTTAAAAATGAGTCGTTGTTTGATTTCATCCACTTTCCTATCTTGCTGTTCTCGTTCTATTCTTATCCTGCTGTATTCCCCAATCTTCCTTCTTTCTTCAATCAATGCATCCTCCAACTGTCTGATGTTTCCCAACATTATTTCTTCAGACAATTCAGGTTCTTTCTTTTCCTTTCTTGTTTCTCCTACTTCTTCCTTTTTGTTCCCTTTGGTTATTTCTGACAGTTTATCAAGTACAACTTTATCCAGAGCCTGTCGACTCTGAATAATGATCTTTTGTACATGGGTCCAGGCTTCCAACAACTGAACAGAAGTCTCTGCCTCCTTTAGTTCGTTTTTTGCTGCACGCAGATCGAACTGACGACGAACTTGTTGTTCAGCATCGACACCATCAGAATGTAGATCAGACATCAACTGCTGCAAACGGCCCAACATCTCTTGCCGTTTGGTCTCGATTTGACCACGGGTTTTCGGGTCACCACCTTCCTCATCAGCGAAGAAGATCATGGTGACGGGGAAGAAGAAGTAAGGAATAAATCGAGTCAAGACAGAGAGATGCAGGGAATTCCAGAGGTAAGCCATTTTCATAATGTATATTCGCCGCACAATAAATAATTATAGAAGACAAAAATAAATTCCACGGCACACACAATTCCTACACCAAGAAATAATCAAGGCAGACAAGAAGGAACAAATTCTCAATTAATTTCTAAGTCTAACTTTGTTGTCTGTTCGAAGTGTGATGACGTCCTACATCAAGTGTACAGGTACCGCAGCCACGACCAGTGTGATCAAGACAACAACACACTTGTGAGTATGCACAGCAACCACATAACAACCAACAGGTGAGTAGGTCAGCCAAAACAACAACACAATCAATGGTTAGCTTCCTTCCTCTACGGTTGTACCATCTGCAGAAACAGTGCAACCAAACACAAGGGCCAGCACTCGACACTACAACAAATCGTAAAGCTGTACCGTATGCCAGCACACAAGTGCACACTCAACAGTTCTCCCACAGCAGCGTGTTACGCATGCCACGTGTCACCCCTGGCATGCCAACGCAGCAGCTCTATGGAGTCTTCCACATCAGCGTCAAAGACCTAAAAGGTCTACGAGGCGGGATGCCACGTCAGCAATAGATGTCTGCAACACACACAACACTGGCATGCCATGTCAACGCTTCATCAGCAGGCTATCGCAACACAGGTACGTGCCACGTCAGACCATGCCGTGCCAGAATGCCACATCAGCATTCCACGCCATGCCACGTAGGCAGTGCGCCACGTCATCGGTCCCAATCTCACACTTTCTCTCTCTGGACCAGCGCCATGTCAGCCTGTTGCCAACAAAGCTCTTGTCGGTATCTCGAAGTCTTCAGTGTAGCCACATCATCATCTTCAAGGGTGGCTGCACGCATGTGCGGTACTCAATGTCTAGATATTGACCGCGCACGTTAATAAACGCGTTTCGTCCTGCACATGCGACACCTCCCACGTACCTGGGTGCCACGTCAGCACCTCACAGCAGATTGCGATGAAGGAGTATGCTCCGATACCAAATTGTAATGACCCAGTCTGGAAGATACTCAACAGACGTCAAAGCACAAGTAGTCTCAAATCTGCACAAAGTCTCCAGTTAACGTGAAGTGATATCTGAAACAGTATCTCGTTACCAATAGACGAATAGAGTGGAGGAGGAATAGACTGAGGAGAAGGTGGAAGAGAAACAATAATCACACAAGAGTAATCCAATCAAACCTCACTTCTTCTCCGGGCTTCCTGTCGCCTCCAAGTCATCAACTGGTATACGATAACAAGTATGATAAATCCTCATCACACAAAAGTGCCACGTGGCACTCTTATCTCATGAAGACCATGAAGACAACAACAAAAATACGGTAACGACGTCAACCTCAGGTGAGTACCAGATCCCAATCGTCCACAAATCCCTATCTCCCTCCTTGTCGCAACCAGTCACCTCATGTAGACAGTGTGGCCAATGCCACGTCAGATGTAGAGACATGTGGCATGCGCCACATCATCAATGAAGACAGGTGGCAGGCCCACATCAACAATGTAGACAAGTGGCATGCGCCACATCAGCAATATAGACAAGTGGCATGCGCCTCATAAGCAGGGTAGACAGGTGGCAGCGCCACATCAGCAATGCCTGGCGCACAGAACAGAAAGCGCCAGCATGCTGCCACAGTCCCACACCGTCGTCCAGAGTGTCTGCGCACAGCCAGCATCAATGCTAGCGTCCAGTCAGAGTCGAGCCAGTGTCAAAGCAACATAGCAAGACTGAATGTTGACATCCTGGAGACCGAGCCTTAAGTAGTGTTTGACGAGGCTGTCGGGCCTCAGGTCTCCTTTTCACAGTCGTACAGATCGACTCACAGCCGAGGGCCTGGAATGTATACAGTTGCAGATTTTCCTTGGTCCTGATGTTGTCTGGGTACCTGCATACAAACAAATGTGCGTGTCTGACCAGCGGCCTGGGCTGAGTACACTTCGACTTAGACTGTTTCGGTCCGACAGTTGGCTTTAGTAAACTGTCACTCGCCCAGGCCCTAAATCTTTACGTGGGGTTCTGTTTTCCCCCCTTCGACCTGGGTCTGAGTGCGGCCTGGCAAGGCCCTCAGTCTTTCCACGAGGCATACAGCATGGGTTATTGCAAAGAAGATGAACACCAGCAAAGACCGATGAGAATTCCCTCCCTCTTTGCCAACCACTCTCCTCCTCCTTATCTCCTCCCCTCTCAAACAAGAAATAATAAGAATAGTGTTGAATGGTTGACCCAGAATCAATGTCTGAACCCCTCTTCTACTGCAGGCATCACATGAGGTCCACCATAGCCATGGCCACCCTTCTTCCTCCTCTCACGACCGAGGCTGTGGCGGACTACCAGGGCACCGCCTTGTTGTGCAAAGGACAACACAAAGCAGTTATGGCTGCTCTAGCTCAGGCCGCCATGCCTGACTCTGCCTCCAAGCTTCTTGGTGCAGCTCTACCCCAACGGGGGCCTTCCAGTTGCAGCGCATGGTATCTACCATAGCCAGGTAAGTACCTTTGGCGCTCCTCCCTCCTACAGTCTTCCCCGAACAAAACACACGTGCGTTATTTACGAATAGAACACACGGGGTGTGTTGTATTTGTATACAACGCACGTGAGTCATGCTACGAATATAGGATATTAACTTCCGAAAATGCCCCACCCCCCCCCCCTTCCCCCCCCCAAAAAAAAAAAAAAGTATATGCCTCGTACAGGTGTCTCTAGTCTTCGCACAAACAGGATCGTCAGGTGAGAGAGAGAGAGAGAGAGAGAGAGAGAGAGAGAGAGAGAGAGAGAGAGAGAGAGAGAGAGAGACC
>BFEA01000535.1:653275-664372 GCA_003427395.1 Chara braunii | reverse complement strand
GAAACCCCTACCCCGGCTTGGGCCCCGGGGATCCCCGCGTGACAACACTGCTCTACTCTACCCACTCTACTCTACTCTACTCTACTTTACTACACTCTACTCTACTACACTCTACTCTACTGTAAGACACTCTACAACAGTCTACTCTACGACACTCTACGACCCTCGACTACACTCGACGACACTCTACTCTACTCTATGACACTCTACTCTACTCTACAACATTCTATTCTACTCTACGACACTGTCGGACACTCAAGTCTCTCTACAACATTGTACTCTACTCTACTCTAGGACATTCTACTCCACTCTACTCCACTCTAGAACACTCTACTCTACTCTACAACATTCTACTCTACGACACTCTACTCAACGACACTCTACGACACTCTACGACACTCTACTTTACTCAACGACACTCTACGACACTCGTTCACACTCTACTTGACTCTACTCTACTCTACAACACTATACTCTACTCTAAGACATTTTCCTCTAAGACATTCTACTCTTCTCTACGGCACTCTAAACTACTCTACTCTACTCTACTCTACTCTACTCTACTCTACTCTACTCTACTCTACTCTACTCTACTCGACTCTACTCGACTCTACTCTACTCTACTCTACTCTACTCTACTCTACTCTACTGTACGACAGTCTACTCTACGACTACTCTACTGTACTCTACTCGCCTCTACGACACTCAACGACACTCTACTCTACGCCATTCTACAACACTCTATGATACTCTACTCTACTCTACCTTCTATACGACACTCTTCTGTATTCTACTCCACTCTACTCCACTCTACTCCACTCTACTCCACTCTACTCTACTCTATGACACTCTACGACACGCTACTCTACTCGACGACACTCTACTCTACTATACTCTATTCTCCGACACTATACGACACTGTACTCTACTCTATTCTACTCTACAACACTCTACTCTATCTAAGACACTCTACAATCCTCTGCTCTACGACACGCTACTCTACTCGACTCGACGACACTCTATCATACTTTACTCTACGACACAAATTCTAATACTCCAAATGACACCAAATTTGACACACAGCAAGCTTGCCCAAAAACAAAAACAGGCAAAAAAAAAATATCCAAAAAACATAAAATTTGATCCCGAAACCCTAATTTCAGGATCATTCATGGTTACCTAGGGCCGAAAAGTGGGGGTCCCCGTTAACCAATAGTGGAGTAGAGTAGAGTAGAGTAGAGTAAAGTAGAGTATTGTACAATGTCGTAGAGTGTCGTAGAGTGTCGTAGAGTGTCCTAGAGTGTCGTAGAATACACACTATTGGTTAACGGGGACCCCCACTTTACGACACTTTACGACACTCTACGACACTGTACGATACTCGACTTTACTCTACTCTACTTTACTCTACTCCTAATATGTTAGTAAGAAGTGCACTCTATACATTGGTATGAAGTTTGCTTGAAATGGCCTTATGGCTTTCTTATAAGTTGAGGTGAAAAATGGGGGGTCGGTTAACCATCTCTCCTCTACTCTGCTCTACTCTACTCTACGATACTCTACCCTACTGTACTCTACTCTACAATACTATATGACACTCTACTCTACTCTACTCTACTCTACTCTACAACACCCTACTCTACCCACTCTACATTACTCTGCTATACTCTACTATACTCTACTCTACTCGAAGACACTCTACAATACTATACTCTATGGCACTCTCCTCTACTCGACTCGACGACACTCTACCATACTCTACTCTACGACACTTTTCGACACTCTAGGATACTATACTCTACCACACTCTATGACACTCTACGACAATCTATGATACTCCACTCTACTCTACTCTACTCTACTCTACTCTATTGTGCGACACTCTACTCTACTCTACGACACTTTACTCTATTTTACTCTACGACACTCTACTCTATGACACTCTAAGATAATGTTCTCTACTCTACGACAATCTACTCTGTTATACTCTTAGATACTTTATGACACTCTACTCTACTCTACTCTACTGTAGGACACTCGGCACTACTCTACGACAATGTACTCTACTTTACTCTACTTTACTGTACTCTACGACACTCTACTGTGCTCTACTGTGCTCTTACTCAACTCTACTCTACGAGACTCTTCGACACACTTTTGTACTCTATGACACTCTACGACACTCTACGGCACTCTATAAAACTCTACTTTATTACATTGTACTCTACTCTACGAGACTATACTTTACTCTACTCTACTTCACTCCACTTTACTCTACTCTACTCTGCTCTACTCCACACTACTTTACTCTGCTCTACTCTACTCTACTCTACCCACTCTACTCTACTCTACGAAGCTCCACTCTACGACAATCTACGACAATCTACTCTACAACACTCTACAACACTCTCCTTTACTCTACGATATTGTACTCTACTCAACTCTACTCTACTCTACTCTATGACTCTCTACTCTACTCTACTCTACTATACTCTGCTCTTCGACACTCTACACTACTGTAATGTACTCCACTCTACTCTACTCTACTGTACTCTACTCTACACTACTCTACGACACTTTACTACACTCTACTCTACTCTACGACACTCTACTCTACTCTATGACACTCTTCTGTAGTCTCTAACAGTCTAGGACACTCTACGACACTCTACAGAACTCAACTCTACGACATTCTACTCTACTCTACGACGCTTTACTATATTATACTCTATGACACTATATAACACTCTACTCTACTTTGCTCTACTCCACTCTACTCTACTGTACTCTACTCTACCCACTCTACTCTACTCTACTCTACTCTACTACACTCAACTCTATTGTAAGACACTCTACAACACTCTACTCTACGACACTCTACACTACGATACTCTACGACACTCTACGACACTCTACAACATTTTACTCTACTCTACGACATTGTAGGACACTCAACCGTCTCTATGATATTGTACTCTACTCTACTCTACGACATTCTATTCCACACTAAGACACTTTAGAACACTCTGCTCTGCTCTACAACACTTTACTCTTAGACACTCTATTCTAGTCAATGACACTCTACGAGACTCTACGGCACTCTTTAACACTCTACTCGACTCTACTCTACTCTACGACATTCTATTCCACACTAAGACACTTTAGAACACTCTGCTCTGCTCTACAACACTTTACTCTTAGACACTCTATTCTAGTCAATGACACTCTACGAGACTCTACGGCACTCTTTAACACTCTACTCGACTCTACTCTACTCTACGACATTCTATTCCACACTAAGACACTTTAGAACACTCTGCTCTGCTCTACAACACTTTACTCTTAGACACTCTATTCTAGTCAATGACACTCTACGAGACTCTACGGCACTCTTTAACACTCTACTCGACTCTACTCTACTCTACGACACTGTACTCCACTCTGCGACATTCTACTCTTCTTTATGACACTCTTTTCTACGACACTCTAAAATACTCTACTCTACAACCGTCTACTTTACGACATTGTACTCTACTCTTCGACAATCTACTCTTCTCTATGACACTCTACTCTACGGCACTCTAAACTATTCTACTTTACGACACTCTACTATACTCTACTCTAGTCTACAGCAGTCTACTCTATGACTACTCTACTGTACTCTACTTGACTCTACGACACTCAATGACACTCTACTCTATGACATTTTACAACACTCTACTACTCTCTACTCTACTCTTCTCTTCTTTATGACACTCTTTTGCACTCTATGACACTCTACGGCACCCTACGACACTCTTTAAAACTCTACTTTACTCTACGACACTCTATGACTCTCTACTATACTCTACGACACCCTACTCTACGACACTCTACTCTACGACACTCTACTCTATACTACTCTATTCTCTGACACTATGCGACATTGTACTCTACTCTACTCTACTCTACTCTACTCTACTCTACTCTACTCTACTCTGCTCTACTCAACTCTACAACACTCTACTCTACCCACTCAACGCTACTCTACTGTACTATACTCTACTCTAAGATACTCTATAATACTCTACTCTCCTCTACTCGACGACACTCTACCATACTCTACTCTACGATACTCTTCGACACTCTACGACACTGTACTCTACCACACTCTACGACACTGTACGATACTCGACTTTACTCTACTGTACTCTACGCCACTCTACTCTACTGTACTCTTCTCTGCGACACTATACGACACTCTACTCTACTCTACTCTACTCTACCCTACTCTACTCTACTCTACTCTACTGTACTCCACTCTACTATACTCTACTCTACTCTAAGACACTCTACAATACTCTACAATACTCTACTCTACGACACTCTACTCGACTCAACGACGCTCTACCATACTCTACTCTACGACACTCTTCGCCACTCTACGACACTGTACTCTACCACACTCTACGACATTCTACGACACTGTACGGTACTCTACTCTACTCTACTCTACTCTTCTCTATGATACTCTACTCTACTCTACGACACTTTACTCTATTTACTCTACGACGCTATACTCTACTCTACTCTACGATACTGTTCTCTAGTCTACTCCAATCTACTCTATTATACTCTGCGACTCTTTATGACACTCTTCTCTACTCTACTGTACTGCAGGACACTCAACTCTACCCTACGACACTGTATTTTACTCTACTATACTCTACTCTACTCTACTCTACTATACTATACTCTACTCTACTCTTCTCTACTCTACTCTACTCTACTCTACTCTACTCTACTCTACTCTACTCTACTCTACTCTACTCAACTCTACTCAACTCAACTTTACTCTACTACACTCTTCGACACACTTTTGTACTCTATGACACTCGACGACACTCGACGATACTCAACAAAAATCTACTTTATGACACAGTTTTCTACTATACTCTACTCTACGAGACTATACTTTACTCTACTCTACTGTACTATACTATACTCCACACTACTTTACTCTACTCTACTCTACTCTACTTTATTCTACTCTACGACAATCTACGACACTAAATGACAATCTACTCTACAACACTCTATGACACTCGATGACACTCTACTACACTCGACTCTACTCTATGACACGCGACTCTACTCTACTCTACGACACTGTACTCTATGACACTCTACTCTATCACACTCTACTCTACTATACTCTACCCTATCAACTCAATTGTATGACACTGTATGCCACTCTACTCTACTCTACTCTACTCTATCACGCTATATGACACTCTACTCTACTTTACTTTACTCTACTCTACTCTACTCTACTCTACTCTACTGTACTCCACTCTACTCTACTCTACCCACAATACTCTACTCTACTATGCTCTACTACACTCTACTCTACTATACTATACTCTACTCTAAGAGACTCTACAACACTCTACCCTACGACACTGTACTCCAGTCTACTTGACGACATTCTACTTTACTTTACGACACTATGACACTCTATTCTACTCTACAACACAGTACTCTACTCCACTCTACGACACTTTACTCTACTCAACGACACTCAACGACACTCTACGACACTCTATAACACTCTTCTTTACTCTAGTGTACGACACAGTACTCTACTCTGCGCCATTCTACTCTTCTCTATGACACTCTACTTTACGACACTCTAAAATACCCTACTCTACGACATTCTGCTCAACTCTACACACTCAACTCAACTCAATTATACACTATTGTACTCTACTTTACACAATAAAGTACAATAGAGTTGAGTAGAATGTCGTAGAATGTCGTAGAGTACAATAGAGTACAATAGAGTACAATTGAGCAGAATGCCGTAGTCTACTCTATTGTACTCTACTCAACTCGACACTCTCAACGACACTCTACTTTACTCTACTCTTCTTACGACACTCTTTTGTGCTCTATGACACTCTACGGTACTCTACAAAACTCTACTATAAGTCACTCTACTCTACTTTACTCTATTCTGCGACACTCTACTCTACCCACTCTACAATACCCTGCTCTACTCTACTCTACTATACTCTACTATACTCTACTCTACTCTAAGACACTCTACAATACTCTACTCTACGAGACTCTACTCTTCAAGACTCTACTCTACGAGACTCTACTCTACGAGACTCTACTCTACTCTACTCTACTCGATGACACTATACCATACTCTACTCTACGACACTCTTCGACACTCGACGACACTGTACTCTACGACTTTCTACGACACTGTACGATACTCGACTCTACTCTACTTTACTCTACTCTACTCTACTCTACTCTACTCTACTCTATGATACAGTACTCTACTCTACGACACTCTACTCTACCCTATAACACACTATTCTACGACACTTCACTCTATTTCGCTCTACTCTACTCTACTCTACTCTACTCTACGATCCTGTACTCTACTCTACGACAATCTACTCTACTATACTCAGCGACACTTTATGACACTCTACTCTACTCTAGGACACTCGTCTCTACTCTACGACACTGTACTCTACATACTCTACTCTACTCTACTCTATGACACTTTACTCTTCTCTACAACACTCTACTCTACTTTACTCTGGTCTACGACACTCTACGACACTCTTGTGTACTCTATGACACTCTACGACACTCTACAACACTGTAGAAAACTCTACTCTACGACACTCTACTGTACTC
The DNA here is from genome assembly GCA_003427395.1 of Chara braunii. Taxonomy (NCBI): domain Eukaryota; kingdom Viridiplantae; phylum Streptophyta; class Charophyceae; order Charales; family Characeae; genus Chara; species Chara braunii. The sequence goes on along the minus strand of BFEA01000535.1, from coordinate 657,673 downwards.
GACTCGACTCTAATATTCTCTATTATACTCTACTCTACGACATTATACTCTACTCTACTCTACTCTACTGTACTCCACTCTACATTACTCTACTCTACTCTACTCTACTTTATCCACTTTACTCCACTCCACTCTACTCTACTCTACTCTACTCTACTCTACGACACTCTACTCTACTCTACTCTACGACACTCGACGACACTCGACGACACTCTACTCTACTCTACTCTACTCTACTCTACTCTACTCAACGACAATCTACTCTACTCTACGACAGTCTACTCTACTTTACGTCACTTTACTTCACTCTACAACACTTTACTTTACTCTATTCTACGACACTTCACTCTACTCTACTCTACTCTACGATACTTTACTGTACCCTACTCTACAAGACTGCACTCTACTACTATACGACACTCTACGACACTTTACTCTACTCTACTCTATGACACTCAACGATACTCTACTCTACTCTACGACAGTCTACTCTACTTTACGTCACTTTACTTTACAACATTTTACTCTACTCTACTCTACGACACTTCACTTTACTCTACTCTACTCTATGGCACTCTAATGTACCCTACTCTACAAGACTACACTCTACTATACGACAATCTACTATACTATACTCAACGGCGCTTTATGACACTCTACTCTACTCCACGACATTCTACAACGCTCTACGGTACTTTTCTCTACTCTATGACACTATACTCTGTTGTACCCACTCTACACTACTCTACTCTACTCTACTACACTCTACAAGACTCTACTTTACGACACTCTACTCTACTCTACTCAAGACATTCTCCTCTACTCTACTTTACGACACTTTACGACACTTTATGACACTCTACGACACTCTATTTTACGACACTCCATGACACTCCACGACACTCTACAACACTCGACTCTACTCTAATCTACTCTACTTTACGACACTCTACTCTGCTGTACGACACTTTACTCTACGACACTCTACTCTACGACACTTTACTCTAGTCTACTCTACGATACTGTACTGTACTCTACGACAATCTACTCTACTGTACTCGTCGACACTCTATGACACTCTACTCTACTCTAATCTGCTCTACGACACTCTACGACACTTTACGACACTCTACTCTACTCTACGACAATGTACTCTACTAAACTCTACTAAACTCTACTCTACTCTATGAATCTCTACTCTACTCTACTGTACAACACTCTACTCTACTCTACTCTGTTTTTCGTTACTCTACACTACTGTACTGTACTCTACTCTACTCTACGAGACTTTACTCTGCCCTACGACACTCTATTCTACTCTACGACAGAGTCACTGACACTCTACGACACTCTATGGCACGAGACTCTACTCTACTATGCTCTACTCGATGACACTATATGACACTCTACTCTACTCTACTTTACTCTACTCTACTCTACTCTACTCTACTCTACTCTACTCTACTCTACTCTACTCTACTCTTCTCTACTCTACTCTACTATACTCCACTTTACTTTACTCTACTCTATCCACTCTACTCTACTACACTCTACTCTACTACACTCCACTCCACTTTAAGACACTTTACAACACTCTACCATACTCTATACTCTACTTTACTGTACGGCACTCTACTCTACTATACGACTCTACTTTACTCTACTCTACTCTACTCTACTCTACAACACTCCACTCTACTCTAGAACACTCTTTTCTACTCTACGACAATGTAGGACACTCTTCTCTACTCTACGACACTGTACTCTACTCTACGACATTCTACTCTACTCTGCGATACTCTAGGCCACTCTACTCTACTCTACAACATTGTACTCTTCTCCACTCTACGACACTCTGCTTTACTAAACGAGACTTTACGACTCTCTACTTTACTTTACGACACTCTATAACACTCTACTTAACGATACTACACTCTACTCTACTCTACTCTATTGTACTCTACGACACTCGACTCTACTCTATGACACTCTACTTTACGACACTCTACAATGCTCTACTCTACTCTACTCTACGCCACTCTACGACACTGTACTCTACGATATTGTACGACACTCTACGATACTCTACTCTACTCTACGACACTCTTTTGTACTCTATTAGACTCTATAAACTCTACTCTACTGTACTGTACTCTACTCTACTCTACTCTACTCTACTCTAGGACCCTCTATTCTACGACACTCTACTCTACAACACTCTTCTCTACGACAATCTACTTTACGACACTCTACTATACGACACTCTTCTCTACCATACTCTACTCTACGATACTACACGACACTCTACTCTACTTTGTTGTACTCTACGACACTCTACTCTACTCTACCCACTCTACACTACTCTAAGACACTCTACAATATTCTACTCTACTCTACTCTACTCTACTCTAAGACACTCTACAATACTCTACTTTACTCTACTCTATGACACTCTACGACAGTCTTCTCTACTCTATGGTACTTTTTTACCGTTTCGGTAGTTTTGGTTGCGGGCGCAGCCCACACCGCCCACACCGCGGACGCTAAGCTATTCGTCAATTAAACTTTGACTTCGTTGTCAATCTTAGGCTATTCTTTATTACCCTGTGATTTTTTTTAATTGTTTTTTAAGTTTGTCTCAGTTTATGCGAGTGTGTCAGTTTATGCGAGTGTCTCAAGGTACTTGGCTAAATTTTCTCGTAACAGGGCTAATGTTTGGGCTCAATGGGTTTTCATTTGGTCCCTATTTGATAGGTGCTGACTGTTGCAGCCCTCGCACCATGACTCATACCGGCATTTGACAGTATCGGCCTCCTTAGCCGAGCAAACGTAATCGGCGGTCCTACCACTTTGATGGTTTCATACAGTGGTTTGTTTTCTCTACATGTATCTGGTTCGGATTACAACTCTGTTCGGCCTCTGCTTGTCAGACTCTCCCTTGGAAAATAACTAGCTATTCAGTAACAATTTTCCCCGCAACAGGGGTAATGTTTGGGCTCTACGTTTTTCGTCGGGTTCCCCCTTTTTTTTTGGATACTCTCGCCACGACCGATACTGGCCTCTACAGAATAGGCCTCCTTGGCTGAGCAAACATTATCGGTGTTTCCAGGCTGTGGGGTTTCCTTCAACATGTAACTGGTTCGGTTTACAACCCGGTTCGGCCTCTGCTTGTCAGACTCTCTCTTGGAAAATATACCCGCTGTCACTTCTGGTTTCGAATCCGGGGTCTCCCCTGTTTGAACTATTTAATCTTCGGCTCAGTGGTTATTTTCCTCTCTTCGACATCGAACGAACTGGGTGCGCGCCGAGGCACGTCTTCCCGGGACATCAAGATTTGTCCATCCTCGGACTTCTGACGAGCTTTCTCTTTATAGTATGGATAGTTGCATCGCCTTCGGACGTCTCTCGATTTCGACGCTGCTATCTGGTTTCTGTGTGACGGTGCCTACAACGCTCATTCGGGCTGAAAGACTGGAGAGTATCTTATCTTCCCGCTCATCTTCTTTTTCGAACTTGGATTCCCGCCTCTCTTTCAAATTTTCCCGCTAATCCTATTCTTGTCTGTTTCCTCTCCTTTCGTTGTCCTCCTCTTTGCTCTCCCTTCATTTCTCTGACCCATTTCTCAACCGCCTCCATTATGGCTTACCCGACTTTCCCGCTCTCTCCGTATGTCTTTTGTTCCTCCTTCCCTTTCCCCTCTCTTTCCTCTTACACTCCTCTTTGGTCCTGCTGCTCCCCTTACTCTACTCCCATGCTAAGTGCTGATCTCAGACGGATACATTGGAACGAAGGCTTCTCGTTATATGATTTGGAAGGTATATCTAGGAGTAGCCCTTTGTCTTTGTCACGCATTCACGTCCCCTGATGAGACCGTCTCTGGCGGGCGGTCGAAATGATCATAGGGACATCCGCCAGTTTGGCACTTTGTTCTGTCAAGTTTATTTTTCGAAGTGCCAGTTACGCGTATCTCGCCTCCATGGCTTTCTACGCTTGTTATATCTCCTTCTCCTTTTCCTGCTCTCGACTCTTTGCTTCTTTCTCATGTTTGTTTCTTTTTCTCTTGTAATTTCCCCCTTTGTGCTGTCTTTGCTACCTGAACGCACTCGTCTATGTCTCCTATACACTGCCTACAACATTTCTTATTTTTGCGGTCATGGCCTGCACCTCCCGCACCGCGCGCCCGCACCGCGGGCGCTTAGTTAGTATATATATATATATATATATATATATATATATATATAGAGAGAGAGAGAGAGAGAGAGAGAGAGAGAAGGTAGATTATCATTTACAGTGTAATCAGTGAGGGGATTCTGCAGACTGTTGAGGGTTCAGCCTCCTGATGAGTCGGTGAAACTCCGACGAAACAGTTTGTCACAGCCCCTCGTTTGTTGTCCTCTT